>KV751377.1:2894796-2905638 GCA_001698575.1 Mola mola | reverse complement strand
AGGCCTGGAGGCCCCTGTGCTGGTCTGGGAGCCGCGGTGGATGCGGTGGCTCACGATGATGTTGTTTCCAAAGCCGCCCATGGAGGCCATTGTGGTGCTCTGCTCGCGCTGGACCACAGCCGTCATACCGCCCTCCGCGATGAGCCGGCGGATCCGAGCCAGAGCGTCTTCCCCGGAGCCGAACTCGGGAGACTCTCCTGCACCTATGAGAGACAGGGACCACGTCAAGGTCGAACCATTTCTCACAGGGGTCTCAGAAGAGCTCAGCCTCCGACCACACAGGAACTGATCTTTTATTTTGTCCTCTAGTTAGATGCACTCTCGGTTTCAGGACTACAGCAGCTAATTCTTATTAACTTAATTTGACCAAAACTACCATCTTTTCCTAAATCTAACCAAGTACTTTTGTTACCTTAAAAGCAACTGAACTGTATTAATTTCACAACATTACACCAGGTACACCTGTTGCTGTGGGAGTCAACCTCTTTGGTCGCTCACAGGACATATAAAGTAAAATATTACATAAAATATTTGCAACTAAGAGGACAATTCTTCGCTTCAGTCATATTAGATTGTTAATTCCTGTTGTTCATTTTGAAAATCTCCTTGGCAACATCTGGGAAGAGTTAAAAAATAATTTTATCCAACAGGATGAGTCTGACTTTGAAGTTGGTTTAGAGAAGTTGAACAAAAATGTTGTACAACTGTACCCGATTCAAGCCCACAAAGAAACAGGTGGCAGCGCACATGAACAAACCTACCAGCCTCCAGCGTTGGTTCACACTTGTTAACAGACACGTTTTCCCGATTCTACTGAGGTTTCAGAGAATAGTGGTGAGAGCAGTGGTGCAGAGTGAGGAGCAGTACCAGCACTAGCTGTGGAGGTGTTGGCCTCTGCCGAAGCTTCTCCCTGGCTGCCGCTGCTCTGAGACGCCTCCGGCTGCCCCGCAGCTGCTCCACTCGTGGACGGAGTCTCAGGAGGGACATCTGAGGAGAGAAGTTCACACATGAGCATCTTCAGTTATTATTAATTAGTGATTTCTCTATTATTCATTTTATCTTTTGATCCAAATTACAAAACAAAACATTAAATTAACACTCATGGAAAACAATAAAAAAAAACGTGAGAAGCTGAGTTATTATAGAATTCTTGCTCCAGCAATTATCTCCAATCATAATGTGGTGTTGACTTGCACAGGTGCTGAGAGACCTGAGAACATGAGCGTTTATGTGTTTCCATCCACGGATTTTACATGAATATTGGTTGTTAGTTTATGAAGATGGCCAGCAGGGGGCAAACTTTCTTTACCAGAGAAGAAGGAGGAGCAATCTGTTGATGCAATAAAGAGCACAGCTAACTAAATGGAACTAAATGGAAAATAAGAGGAAATAGGAGGAAAGGTAAGGAAAATACAACACTAAATACTGCAACAGACATCAGGAATACTACAAAAAGTCAACTACAACTTTTCATCTGCTGCTGCCACCATTTCTTCTCTACTGTAGGGGGAGACATTTAGATCACGTGGATCATCCTTTATTCACTTAATTTGTTTCCATTGCACTCTTTCACATCTACCTTTTATCAATACACTTTTCCACCTCCCTCAAGTGTAAAAATTTATGTGTGAAATTTCAGGATTTTTTTTTTAATGTTCTGCTTCTATTCATGTTCTTTTATGCGCAAATCGAAACTGCTCATTAAACAGGTATATGGAAACCTACCTGCCGACTCTCTACCAATAAATGCATAAAATTGTTTCGGGTCTGGGCCTTGCTTGATTAACAGGTTATGATTTGTCAATCAAAATGTAGCCACGCCCAACTGAAGACCTTTAACATTGGTTTTATCATAAATGGGAACAAAATTTTTTTTTTAAAATTATGACCATGTGCTTTTCTCCAAGACATTTAACTAGAGATTCTGACCTTGAACTCCTTTTAAGCAGCCGAATGAGGCATAAAAGTGACTCCATAGAGGCCATTCATTCATTTATGGCAACCGGTGGAAGCTGGATTTTAGAAAGAATGCAGGTATAGGGCACCTCCACATTGGCTTCACTTTTGAGCTTTGTCCATTTTTCATATACAGTTAATGGTGTGAATACAAGCACCACTGGATCATGAAGGAGGGGCAGTTGATTCTGATTTGATGATGCATGACACCAGCTGTTTCTAAAAATTGTTTTTAAACAAGTACTACTGCCTGGAACACTTAGAGATCAAATGCACCGGTGTTCTGATGGAGGGCTCTACCCCTGTGCCAAACAACAGTGTACCTAGCAGTTTGTTTCGTTGCCTGAAAGGTTTTGTGTGCTATAAAACATTTACTGTGACCACATCAGAGTACATGATGTTATGCAGTATTGGTGGTACAATGAGTGCTACGGTTTCAGTACTGGGTGCTGGCTGGGAGACGCTGGGCTCCGATAGGTCCCTCTCTGTTTGGGTCTCGGCGTTCTGCAGCTGGATGATTGGCGTCTGGGTCCCTTGTGATGTCACTGAAGGGGCGGGGTGTCGGGGCTGAAGACCAATGGCGTTCATCAAACCCATGTCTCTGTCCAGCCTCCAGCCAGAGCGATTGGGCCTTAAAGAAAAAATAATCACGATTCGGGAACAGGACTGCACACGATCTGATTTGACAAAATCAGAAACAAGTTTCCGTTGCTTCTGCATCAGGTTATTTATCCAGTTTGTTTTACTTGTTGTTTTTCTGTAGGTATTAACTCATCGTTGTCACAAAAGGGACTAAAATGTCATCACTGAATGTTCTCATCTCAAAACAGCTTCATGTATGACAGATCCAGCTAACTGTGAGCCGCAGGTTTAGGATGGAGAGCTTGTTGCTATGACAAAAGCTATAGGTATAATTACGGTCTGCAATTGTGGAAGTGAACAAATCCCGATGACTGGTGTGACAGCACAAGACAATTCTCTCACCCCGGTCTGTCGGAACCACGGGTCCGGCTCGTCCCACTGTTGTTGACGGAAAATAACGGCTCGCTGCTCGACTCTGCGGGGCTCTCACCATCACTGCGATAGAACCTAGAGAGAGAGAGAGAGAGAGACACACACACAAGCACACGCACACACACACACACACACAGTCACTTGTTAATTTACTTTCATTCAGGAAGTTTTAAAGCAGAGGCAGGGGTTTTTTAATGGAATCACACAGACCACAACCTCATTAAAAGCTCTAATTGACCTTTTCCAATTAATGTTCTTCCTGTGCAGTTTGACCATTAGGATAATCTCATCAGTTCACTTCTCACCAAGGAGGGGGTGGAGGGGAGGCTCGCCGCAGCTCAGGAGAAAAGCCAACATCTGAATTTATTCTAGCTCCACTGCAGCACGTTTTCTTTGAGTATGTGTGGAGGGATGCATTTTGGCAGATGAAGAGAAAGAGAAAATTAGCATCATGAATATTGTGATGCCCTTTTAGTTGGAGTTTCGAAAGCTCTCTGGATTTGAAGAGAGCTATAGGTGAGTTTGAACATGTGTGGAACAGCAGGGGAACGGATGAGCAGATTGTACATCAGCTCTGATACTTGAGATGTGTTCTTACTGTTGCTGTGGACACCCAACACTAGGTGATGTGACAAAACTAGATTCTACCACACTGTAGGGGGTGTACGCCAAAGCCCACATGATGTTTTCCACATTATAGTCATTTGTACAAAACTACATAACTCAAAAAGGAAGCAGCTCACACATTACAACACAGTTTATACGATCACTACTAATGCTGCTGAGTGCGTCAAACTAGAGGTAACAGGATATTTTTCAAACTGGACAGGACAAAGGTGGCACAACTGCCTGCTTCACAGCTGGATTTACTGACATTAATGCTGGGGGACATGACCATGTATATTATGGGAAAATATCTAAAAAAAAAAAAAAAAGATAGATTCCTCAATTCTTTATTGCCAGTTTTGCTTAGTAAAGCAGCTTTTTATGTCTGTTTGCTTCCTTTACCTTCACTACATGCAGTCTTGAGTAGTAACAAACCAATATGGAGGAGCGAAACACAGAAAAACCTCAACAAAACAAAAAGTGTGATGCCGACCACAAACTATGCAAACTATATGACAGACTGGATAGAAGGGGGCAGTTAGGGAGGGACGCTTGATGATGAAGCCGTTCTCCTGCCTGGAAGATCTGCCAATGAAAAAAAAATAAATTGCAATAGTAGGTTTCAACCTCTAGAGGGCAGTCGATATGCATATGTATAAGACAATATGAATTCAAATACTTTGCTCTAAAATATCAACAAATTACTTTTAAATCAATCAACAACACCACTGAACACCCAAATTTGATTGGGTGATTTGATTTTTAACCAAACTTAAATCACAAGTACTAACAGTCTTGCATCACATGCTCTGCTAGCTCTGTTAGCTCAAACTACTGTGACGATAACAGAGAAGTGAGGATCAGGCTAATGGTAGTAATAATGAATATGGTGACTGGAGATCTGCTTCCATTTAGTTTTAAGGAAGGAGAAGCTCATGGTTGTCCAGAGCACCACCCACGAGAGCAGACAGATGTTCAAGGATAGCAGGACTGAACAGAAGGCTGATTAGCAACGTTTTTTCAGACCGTACAACCTTAAATCAGCTGCCGAGGAGTGGGGAGTGTTGGCAAAGGTGTGTGCCTGTGTACGTCTGAAACTTCACCTGGTTTCCATTGTTGGCTATTTATTTATGGAAACGTATACTGTAACTGTTAAACTCTGATGTTGAGGGATCCCATCTCTGTGGTTCTTTTTGAGGTTTCTTATTTTTCCCTGTTTAGCGTATTTTCAGTTTTTCCTCACCCGGTTCGCGAGTCTACGGGCAAAGATGTCATATCTATACAGTTTGTAATTTCTGATATATACATACAAATATATATATATATATGTTTATAAGGTATTGCGAGTTCTTAAATATTGAAATTACTGAAAATGCCCATCAATAATTCATGGACAGTTGTTTTGACACTCCAGTTCCTAGTTTTTGGCTCTTTGCTGTGTATGCAGTTGTTGAGAGATCAACTTTTCCTGCTGCAATGCTCGCCATGGTATTGGCCTTTGACCATCTAAGAGGATGTGACATTGCATCTCCCTTTGCAGAACAACTAATTCTTTAATATGACCCATGACTGGCTGAAAAGTACTAATAGGGGGCAGATTTTACTACCCTCAATACAGAGCCTAGAGGAGTTGCATAAATCTAATCTTGTTCAGACAACTTGAATAGCAACACCCTTAAAGGTTTGTTTGGGATTTTGCCCAACAACATCAAAAATAATCTACATACAAAAGCTTTAACCGACACACACAAACTCATAACCCGGACCTGGCCACCGGTATCGTTGCAGTTATTGGACGAGACTATACCAATGACAGCGCTTCACAATGACATTCATGTGTGAGATATTTTTAAAACTGTAGAAATAAATAAGTAAATAAATAAAATGATGCAGATTAAGCCAAAGTTTTTTTTATTTTAATAGGGGTGGAGGGACAATATTGGCTTATTCCTGCTCTAAATTGTCATTATTAAATTTGCCTTTGGAAAAACACCATTAGTCACCCTCTTGACATCTTCACAAGGCCAAAAATTTGTACTCAAAGCCATAAAGACCAGGAAATATAAAACCTGGAACCTAACAGACCCATCTGTTTTGTCTCCACTTCTCCTGCTCACAGAACCTTCATAAAGACCAGGGAGAGCTCTGCCGAGCTTCTGACACGAGGGATAAATACAGAAAGCTCACATACACATCCGGCACCGGGACAACGCCCGAAGTCTGAAACATATCTGCAAATTAAAACGTGCTGTGCGATATAAGCCGTGATGACTCCCGGTTACTATGGCGACACAGTTAGATGGACTCACACAGGTCGGCAGATGACCAGGTCACCCTTGTTGGTTCCATAAGCCAGACCCATCCCTGGATCCGGCAGCCAGCGTGCAGAGTTGATGCTAACATGGCGCCGCTGGTCTGGAGCCATGGGGTAGACCACGTTGAAGACCATCTGTAACAGAGCAGCAGAGTCAACATGCTGACAACGTACGCACACACCAAATGGCTGAGTGGCACAACAGTTCTGTTCAGTCTCTAGGAAATTTTTTCCATGCAAATGTTTCTAAGACTAGAAGATCTGAAAACAACATTACCAGGGCATCATTTATCAAGTGTTTGCATACTAATTTCTCCGTCTGTGTCTGATTTATTTGCTTTTTCTCCAGAATACTTTGGTACACCTCCGGACTTTCAAATCCTTGAAAAAGAATCGTATTATCTCCATTTTGATTGATTGTCTTATATCTTGTTTTTATGCACACAGGAGCTGCAGACCTGGTTTTAAGTGCACTCTTTTCTTCCTCAGTCATCGTTGTGAACAAGGCCCACTAAACACTAGTTTTTAGTTCCAAGTGTCACAAGTGTGAGAGTTGTTATGTCTGACAAATGGCCGATAACGTGACGATCTTCAGTTTACAACCAGTATGGGAGCCAAATTTGTGCAGAAATAATCAAACTGATGTGTGTTTTTCATTGTTTGAACACTGGACATCACTGTAATAACAGCCTGCGCTCTCAGGCAGTAGAAAAGTTTTTGTTGACGTTGGCCCGGTGTCGACCCTGGAAGGACAAAGAGGTTTTAACCGCTGTTTTGCTAATGTTGTACGCTGTCAGCTGAGTGCTTGTCTTTCATGGGAATGGACACTACTCGTGTTTATGCACAGTGAAGAAAAAAAAAAAAAAAAAAAAAAAAAAAAAAATCATCATTTGAGGAACAACGAGTAGTTATTCTTTGAGAAACATAACACGCACCTTAGGGGCAAGTAATAGGCCTGCTCCAAACACCTGTTGTTAAAAAAAACTATTAATTATAAGAACAGGTCAAATTAATATTGACGCTGTTTCACTAGCTACAATTATGTATTTCACTGGCTGTAATAAATGTCTAAGTCCATTATTTGTACAGTAAGCTTGTATTTCTTTGGTGGTACAGCTTGTTTTTTGCATAGATGGTGGTTTCATGTGTGCTGTGCTTCCCTGCTACACTTGTGCTGTATGTTTACTACCATTAACTGTTATAACATCAATACAACAGAGCTCTCACTGGAAGAAACTAAAGTAACTCTGATTTTTTTGGTTCCACATTTTTCTTCAGGTTCTTTAATTGTAGATCCTTAGTCATGGTGTGAGCAGGTTTCCCCACACATTCATATATTCATTTGTAGCCACCCACCATGTATCAATTTCTATTTTCAGTGCTGTACATGCCCCATTTCTCTCACAGGTTTTTTTATACAGACTTTACTTGGGAGTTCCACCTGGAGGTATCAACATCCTACTGTGCACCTGATACATTAAGTTTTGGACCAGTGCATGGTGTTATTGTTCTCACAATTATTATTAATCTCTAAGAGAACAGTGGAAGTCAGAGACCAGATGTGGATGTTTGTGTATGTGTATTTAGAAAATAAGGTGAGTTCAAATTCAAGTCATATGTGAGCAAACAAATATGATGCAGAATATTGTAGAATTTCAATGTTGAAGTAAGAAATAACTAATAGAGATGAAAAGTATTAGTCGTAGAATCAGCAGTCAGGCTGAGCTGTCCACTGGTCTGTGTGACACAGTATTAATAGGTGTGTTGGTCCAGTAAGAGGACTGCCTGTTCGGTCTGTCGTACCCTGATGGAGGTCTCTCCTCCGTGAGGCTGCTGCAGGCGGAAGACTTGTGCCACCATGTGGTCAGTGGTGGGATGCAGCAGGATTCGGCGAGAGGCCAGGCCGACCATGACGTAGCAGCCCATGGGAGACAAGCTAACAGAGATAGCATTTGGACCTGTTGTAGGAAGGACAACAAAAACGTCTTGTAACACTCATCTGCCTGCAAGACAGCATTCAGGGGTTTTAAATACACAATAAATGGACTGTTTTTCTCCTGCAATATCAGCTTAATGAAAGCATTATCGTAAAATTAATTCACATTGTAACTGAAAATTGGGCTCATTAATATGCCCTAAATCCTTGGCTGTCAAACATATAATAAGCAAATTTAGTCCACTGTACCGAATCTCTTTGTGTAGAGCATCTCTCCCAGGTTGTGGGGAGCCAGAGAGTAGATAGCCAGGATGCCCTCATCCGGGAAGCCCCGCTGGCTGCTGGGAATGAAGACGGCGAGCAGCTGACCGTCTGCAGAGATGTCGCAGCTGGCATCATTGTAGATCTTACAGTTTGGCACCAGAACGTTGACGGAGGCTGGACAGGAGACAAAAAAAGACGACACATATCTCTAAAACTGAAACTAAACATTTTGGCTTGTGGCAGCTTACGGTACGTTGTTGTGAATGGCTGCACAGTAAGTAATTACGTTATTTTTGACTTCAGTATCAAGCAGAAAGTAGATAGTAAAGAAGAAACAAGGGGAAACAGAGGTGAGGAATAATGAACGTTATGGAAGACTGTTTGTGTAATGTAAGGGCTTTTAACATACTATCGAAGACTCATTTTATTTAAATATGACCCTGTGTTTATTAACTTAATGAAGGCTGCTTTTCATTATATTTTGTTTAAAAGAAATTTCTGTAAAACATCACGAGGTAAAAGAACTGCGGTGGAACCACCACAGCAGCTTCCATCTCTTGGAGGATCACTAACTAGAAATGAAAAGTGCAGTTTTTGTACCGTTGCTGATCTCAGGCAGGTCAAACTTGGTGAAGTCCCACCACTGCAGACGGTAGGTGGTGTTCGCGATGTTGCTGGCGACTGCAGACTGACCGTCCCCGATCGATGCGCCTGAGAAGACAGTGTTAATGGGCCAAGATACAATATAAATGTCACTTTTCTGGCTCTAAAGCTAATGGTCATCTGGCTGGTTATTTCTAAACCTAAAACTGTAGTTTAGCAGAAGCAGAGTATTTTTTACCAGCAAGGACTCTGTTGACTGAGGAGTGTGTGGCCAGGCCAGGCTGCCCTCTTTCATGGAAGATTCCAGCGTAGGGCAGGTACTCAGGGAGGAGGAACCGCCTGCAGGAGAACCAAAGTTATAAAAACAAAACAATACAAGTGAAGCACTGGAACCATATTGAAACCAAAACTTGCCCAACCAAGAGAGGAGCATTTCCAAAGATGAAGCAGAACAGGCAAAGTTAGCGTGAGATGACTCACCGTGGGACAAAGCGACCCAGCGAGGGTGCAGACATCCTGGCGTTTCGTGGAGTCCTGTGTCTCGTTCTGTCTCCATTATCACTGGAATGGAAAAATGGAACAGCTACACGGGAGAACAAAACTACAGGCTTTGTTCTGACAGACAACAGAGACACCAGAAATCTCCTTATCAAAGCAGACTGACTCGGCTAAAAACTAGCTGGAATAGTTAAGAAGGAAGAGACCAGAGGAATCTGTCCATGACAGCCACAAGGCAATTGGTAGTCGAAACAAAATCTGCCTATATCTCAAGACAATCCAGAAGATTGTTTCAGGGTCTTTACTTGCATATTTTAAAAAGGAAGAGGGGACAAACCCACCTGACTGGCCCTTCAGTCAGCCCTGATAAAGGATGATAAATGCGTTCAAAATAAAAGTAAGTCAATTAACAGTGTTTTTTCCACTTAAAAATAAAGTTTTGATTTGAATTTGAAATTTTTTGAATAAGTTGTTAATTTACTTTTTTAAAATACATTTTCAGATTTGCTGTCTAATTCTTTTCAGATACAGATTTCATATTTTCACATTCAAATCTTTTAACCTTTAAGTCTCTTTATTTGGTCGTTTTCACTTTCAGATGTTTTTTTTCCCCCCAGGTTCAGACTTATGACGATGTGGGGGGGCGTGTCGTCACCTGGAAGGGTCCCAGAATCACCAATGACAGCAAAGCAAAGAGCTACTTCACGAAACGTAGGTGCTCTGACAACAACTAGTTTAAGCACTGTAGGCTTATACTTATACTTAGTTATAGTTAGTGTGCTGTTTTTAACCACACTGAGCCACAATCGCAGTACAAGAGCAGTAAAATATGCTAGATTGTGTAGTTCAACCTCCGCCTGCAATGGCAACACTTTAAGAAGAGGTGTTTCATCTTGTCACACTGTGCCATCAATGCAATGGCGTTCACAACAACAGCGACTTCTAAGCTGCATTCATGGTTATTTATTCAACAATTTATTCAAAACATTTCAAATTTGAATCAAAATTGTATTCAAATTGAAAAACTGTTTGACTTATTTTTAGTTTGAATACATTTTGTCTTTTTTTTGAACTTCAAAATTAAAATTTTAGTTTTTCTATCACAATTTATTCTTTAAAAATTAACAAAGCTTTTGGCCCTGATTTAGATCTATACACGGGAGCATGAAAAGAATATGATTCTCTTAAAATACAGTCTCACATAACCGAGTCCCAATTGGCTGGGATCTGTACACTGATGGCATTCAGCCACTAGATGGCAACCATTACCTAAAGTGGTTCTCTGCTTGAGTGACAGGGTTATGATAAACAAACCAATGATGCGAAAATATCCCAGAAAAAAAAATTGATGCAAAATGTAATAAATTTAATAAAGTATTAAATAGTGGTTGATATTTGTACAATGGTTAATAGAACTATAATTTATTTGTTAATATTTATTTCTGATGGTTTTTTTTAATTTGATAAAATTTATATGATTTATGTATGTGTGTATACATGTGATTTTTGTTTTGATTTTGTATTTCATTATTTTGTAATTTTTTTAACTAGTTATTAAAATCAATAATAATCGAATACAGAAGTAATTGTGTAACAAGAGCATAATTAGCAGATACATTTATATAGTCGCTCAGTTACAACTGGCCCTTTG
>KV751377.1:2829969-2877750 GCA_001698575.1 Mola mola | reverse complement strand
TTTAGAATTGACAAATATGAATACAGTTATTTGCATTATTAATGTAACTATCAATATTGTTAGTATAATTGACATGCTAGATCTGGTTATAAGTTACATCATCATATTCATACCTATTACATTCATATGTCCCTGTGATCCCATCTACAGTTTATCTTGACATATTTCTTTTATTTTCTTTTTCCTTCCCCCCCCCCCCCCTTTCTTAAATTATTTTCTTTTAAATTATTCTAATGGCCATTCAGCAGCGTCAACATATCATTTGCTGGAAAAGGTCTCCTTATTGTTTCTGTGTGTCTGTCCTGTCGAGTTAAAGTGTGTCAGCTGCCGACTGTGATTTGTTTTGACCCACACTGGTGTTTGTGAGACGTTATCTTTCGCCTGCTCGTACTGCTTGTCTGGTATAATCCCACACTCTCAAATCTTCACTGTGGGTGAGCACTGCAAGCTTTATAGTTTGGCTTTTAAAATCAATGCTTACATTTCAAAAGTCCCCAGATTCTTCAGTTGGTGAATAAAGGACAAGTCTCCAGGAAATACAGTTAGTGTAAATCATCATGGTTTGGCCCTAGATCGTACATCTGAGCTGACCAGAGTGCAGCCTGGGATCCTCAGGCAGGAAGCTGCTGTCTGTCAAAGACTTATCTTTATCCTAAGGCATTCTTTTAATTCTTGCCTGTAATCTTTTAGGTCAGCCATTCACAAACTCAAGAATGTTGCGGTCCAATTAAAAATCGGAAAATCTTCTGGGCCCCACCCAACAATTCAATACGAACACGGGCTGATGGCAACGCAGTGCATATTCATAATCCATCCACATGCACAAAAAAATTTTCAGCTTGCATCTCACGTCTCTCCCTGCCACTGATCGTGCATTCCATCATTGGTCGCCCACCCACCAATCGAAACAAACCTCAAGACTAGACAGCTAAATACAGGTCAGATTAATGAAGAATGACACGGAATTTAACCAACCTGTCTTCTCCGTTTTGATCACTTTTTGATAAATATCTAAATGTACATATTTGTTAGTAATTTCACACAAAACTGATCACTGATAATTTTTGTAAGTTTTTGTTGTAAATGAACTCTTCTGGCCCACCTGCAGTACCTTCATAATCCACCAACACTTTGGAAATCACGTGTTTTTGATTATAGTTTTTATTTATCTAAACTGCATTGTCTTTCATGTTATTATAGAGTGCAAACATTTAATTCATGTATTTTATTTATGCTTTAAATTCTCATTGTTAAATTATAATGTCTCATTTTACTCTGTAATTCTTGTTTCTCTCTCTCTGTGTGTTATTTTTGTTTATTAGGCACTTTTTAATCTTTGCTTCTGTGCTACACACACAAACTTTATTATTATTATTATCCACGTACTGTCCTCTCAGAGTGTGTGGGTGGATGTGGGTGTGCTTCCCTGCTACATAGTGAAAACCAGAGCAGGTTCTTTGACAGAGTGAGGAGGTCTTGGCTGGTCCTCACTGCTGCAAAGGGCTGTTTGAGGGTTTTAGCTTGGTTGAAAGGGTTATGTTAGGCTGAGGACCTTCCATCTTTTGCCATCTTTATAGGTACAAATGCCTCAAATTACAGTAAAAGCAAAGTCATTGTTTTAAACTTGAAAAAGTTAGTTGTTTCAGTTCACTGAACTTGACAGGTTGAGGTAAATAAAGGTAAATATTTTGGTGGAAGCGTGTCTGTGCGGGACCTGGGACTTGAGCAGCTGCCTGTGCTTCCTCAGGCTCGCCGACAGCCTCTTGGTGCTGACCGTTTGGCTCTCGGGTTGTCTGAAGTACTCGTACAGACGGTTGGTCCACTGGCCCATCGAGCGGATGTGCAGCCACAGAGACTCTGCAAAAAAGGTCAAAAAAGCCCTGATATGGTTTGAAATGAACCTCCGCTGGATCAGGTGACATGTGCGAGAGAGGCGAGGCGTACCGGACTGCTCTGGAGCACTGCTGATGGTGAACGGATGCCACTCGTACTTGGCGATCACCGGGATGTTGATGTACACATAATCTCCAGGCTTGAAATGGAAGAACTGAGGACGTTTGATCACCACGTGAGTCACCTGAACACACAGAGAAACAACTCAAAGAACGACGGAGACGTTCATCCACTGAGCCGACACGACTGCAACATCAATCATCGTCTCCGAACTACAACCATCATACATCATATCAGCTTCTCCAGTTACCTTAAACATTCTGACTTGTAGTACAAAATACAAACTAGGAACCGACAGTGAAACGCCTGTGTGTGTTTTTGGCTCAATAACTACAAAGACAAGCAGCTTATGGAAACATGATTGCCAGACATACAGTTCATACCTCTGCGTCCGTAAAGATAGTTCATAAAACAGATGTTTCTGCTTCCAGTCACTGTGACGTAGATTTATTCCAATTTGTTTAGTCTTTGGTAAACATTAGGAATCTCTGAACCCTTTTGGCAGCTGACTGATCATGTCCATCAGTGACAGGAAGCAGAAACATTTGGTTTAGACACAAATCTTTACATTTACTGACTCAAAACCACAGCTGTTTGACCGTAACATTTGTAACAAGTGTAATTAGTGGCAGAGAAAGGTGATTTTTTCTTTCACTCGCCCAACTCTGTTGCATTTTATAGCCTTGTGAACACAGACTGTAATCAAAAAATAAAAGGATGTATTTTGTGAATTTTTGTAGCCTAAAACTTTGGAAATAGAAAAGATGGAAAAATTTCTGAGTTGTCCTTTAATTTATGGACGAATCTGCCATCCCTCAGACCAACCGGAGGCACGATCCCTCCGGACAGATCACACCTGGCCTGTGATTTAAACAGTGACACACCGTCAGCATCGCTCACCTTGGACGGAAGCAGGTTCACCTCCACGATGTAAAGACCCCCCATCCGAGACACAGCGATCCCTATGATCTTCTCCAGCATGAAGAACAAACCGGGAACCACAAACCACTTCCAGAAGTTTGCACAGTGGACCATCAGCAGAGACCAGACCCACACGTAGGACAGGTGAGACCAGTAAAACACCTGGAGGAGAGACAGTGTCAGAAAGAAACCTTTGATTTTGCAGTATGTGTGAGTATAAATACAGTCTGACGGTAAAAACAGATCACGGATGAGTCTTAACTGCAACAACTCCTCACGGACACCAGAGGGAGCCATTTAGCCAGCAGACGTGAAGATTTGCTGCTTTTCCTCTGAATTATTCTATTATAGTTTGTAATAATGTGGACTCTTGCCCCGTTGGTTGGCCTGATGAAACATTGTGAAGCTCTACAAGTCACTCTGGGCTCCGAGTAATTGTGACGGTGTTTCTCACTATAATCATAATAATCATAATCAATTGATTGAGGGATGAAATAATTGTTTAGAACGAAGAGTCATCAGCTGCACTCTCATACAAATCAATTGAAAATGAGCTCAATCACCTCCAAAAGTATAATCCTGCTTTCGCATTCATGACATAACATAGTAGTTTACTGCAGTGGTATGATAGTAGTACAGTTACAGGGTCCATTTTACTGCAAATTCAAAACTTTACATTCATTTTTTTCATTCCTTTCCTTTATTCAACAAGGTAAAAAGACTCATTGGGATTAAAATCTGTCGTTCCAGCGTGTCCCGGCCAAGGAGGCAGCATTAACATTAACACAAGCAATGAGCACAGACCTCCCAGACAGGCAAACACACCCTGTCACACACTGCAGACGAGACAAAACCACATCCAGTTATCATGTAAAATAACCCTGAAGGCACAACAGCGACAGTGAAAGGACTATTTCCTCTATATTTTGGTTTAAACTTCCTCTGATAACTTTACTCGAGAACAAGAGAGCCGCGTATTCAAAGTCTCTTTTCTGTTCCGACTCTACACACCAACATCTGTGAGAACGCAGGCTGTATTGATTTTGTTTTCCACACGCGTGTAAACACAGATACAGAGGAACCAGTCCAGGAGAGATTTGTATATAAAACCGTCTCGTTACACCTGTTTTAGCTTTCTCACACTGGCTGCCTGTTTCTTTTAGAAGATATTCAAAAAGTTCTCATTAGTTGCTTTAGTGAAGGCTGTCCAAGGCCTGGCTCCTGGATGGATATATCTGAGACTTTTTAATCCCCCGTGAACCACAGAGCACTTTGAGATCCTCGGGCAATGCTCTTCTATCCCTCCCTACATCCTACATAGAGATCAGGAAATAAGGGGTGGCAGAGCCTTACTATCAGGCCAGATGCTTTGGAACAACCTGTGACTGAATCTGTGTCCCCCTTAAATCTTGCTTAAAAATATTTGTCTTCTTTTTTTATTGGAAATCACATCCTGATTGTGTCTGAGCTGTCTTCATTCTGTTGTTTGTGTTTTCTACAATGTTATCTTTAGCCTTTAAATGTTGCTTTATATATAAACATTTTATTTTTCCATGAAAATAACTCCAGAAAGAATCGAAATAGAATAGGTCCAACTAGTGTCATTTTGTAACTAATCCCAGGGTCCATCACATAGCCAGAACCAGCTGGCTCTGTGGTTCATGCGTCACCCATCAGTTGGCACCAACATATGATCTTTTTTTTATTTGAAAAATCACACTTGCCCCAAACAAAACTAAAACCCCAGTCTAGTTGGAAGCAGAAATATGAGCTCACAGGACAAAAATGGGCTTTGACATCTGAGCATTTATTGCTGGGAAGCATCTGCTATTGGGAATTTAGCTGCGTTGGTAGAGGGTTACGCTCACTGAGTGCTTTCTTCCTATTTATGATAGTTAAAAGTCAGCCTGAAAGTGTGTGGACTGATAGAGATGGACAATTGGCAGCACCATAAAGGCTGCAGTGAAGCCACTAACAAAACGTAAAGCCCTGTGCTACACAGCATCAACCTGTACAGCTCAGGTGAATTCAGAGAGAACAGTTCAACATAATCATTCAACATAATCTAATAAAGCCAAAAAAGTTGCTGAAATCAAATGGTTCTTAGCCTGAAGAGAAAAACAGTACTTATTTCTAAAAAATAAACCTTATTTAAGTTTCAGCTTGCAAATGACTCTCAACAGGACTTTTAAAATAAGTAAAAGTACATTCACTGAGGTTCCAAATGCTGGTTGCTTTCCTGGACTCGTACCTCAAAGTGTCCACTGCGTCGCACGAAGGTGCTGGAGCAGAGCACCATGAGGCAGATGATGACCTGCAGGATGACCCCGGTCACCGAGGCTGTCCCCTTCACCCAGCCGATGCCTGGCCTCGTGGTCAGCAGGTACTCCCACAGGCTGAACTCGCTGCTCTGCGACAGCTGCACTGAAACACACACACGTACCTGCTGTTCGTGTAACTGTCCAACGACGACTCGCTGGGCTCTTACTAAAGACTTCAACTTTTCAAGGCTCTTTCATCTTTCTCATATGGTGTCCTGGGACATTTGAACAGTACTGTGCATCATATTGTCATTTAAGATGATGCACTACCAAACTGATACAGCTGGTATTAAAATAGAAGTAAAACCAACAGGATCCCAACACGTAGCAGCAGCAAAAAACATAATGCTGAGACAAAATTTATAAATATTCCTCTTCTGTCTGGGAGGTCCGGTGCAGTAAACACTGTACTATAATACCTCAGATACTAGCGAGAGCATACTACAATATAACAAGTATTATGGCTGCAAATTTAACATGTTAAGGGATTTTTAAAAAAAAAAAGTATTTAAAATATGACCTAGTGTTTCACGTGACATCTCATGAGTTTGTACCGAAGTTGCAGATGTGAGCGGTGGTGTGCACCAGCGTGAAGCACAGGATGGCATAGCCCACGATCTGGTGCAGAAGGATGTTCTGGTCCAGAGGCAGGACCCTCACCACCCACGTGGCCCTCAGCCAGGTGAGACAGCGTCGCAGCATCAGCACCTGCACACGTACACATATGAAGCACATGATCACTATTAATTCCTCTGATTTTTCCATCTACAGCGTTGACCACCTTCTGACACGTGAGCTGACTTTACACAAACCCACCACAGCTGCTTGAACTGATGTACAGCACAGTTTTAACCAGACGAGTTTTCTGTTTTTCTCTCTTATCGTAGGTGGTTCAAAATTTAATATAATTTAAAACACAGAAAATGGTGGCCGTGAAGAGAAAACGTGTTTGTCACAGTTGTACATTTAGCATTCAGTCACCACTGATGTGTCCACTGATACAGCTGTTGAAACAGACTTTGTTTTGTAACAACCTCTCAAAACTCAAACTCATGATTAAGTAAAGAAATGATGTTGGAAAATTAATTTGGTAAAAGTACAAGCCAACAATTAGAAATACTACTTGGGTAAAAGCCTTAAGTGAGGAGACTTGAGCAAGGAAAAAAAAAAATGTTTCTGAATAGTTTTATATGCACACTTTTGTATAAATTGTTGAGTAAATATGTTTAAATAAAAATTTTAATTAATGTGTGCAAATTTGACAACCTCAGAGTGGACAAAGGTTGAGGGGACTGGATGCCCGGTTGTTTTAATCTTGATGATTATGGCTTATAAAATTATGTTGAAATAATATTTTGTGATGTGATTGTCATGTATATATTCAGCTGTGGGCCATACTTATCAAAATTTCAATTTTAAAATACTTGAATGACTTTAGTTTACATGTAATGAGTCTATAGCTTAGATGTTTATTATCTTTGTCAATTATCAGATTTGACAGTCAACATTTTTCTGATTATCAGAATCAGTTTGGTTTTTTTTTTATCTGCCGGTCAAAAATAGAATTAAAGAGCTGTGGCTCTGATGCAAGATGAAATCTGAAATCTGAGGAGGTTATGTTTTTGCTACTGTGAGCTGCCTCTGCCAGTGGAAGTTGGAGGAAGAAATGTTTTCATTAGTCCATTTGTTGGCTACTTTGTTTGTCCAATGTCAATATAATTTTCAGCAAGGGTCTGTCTTGGCCCGGCCTACAACTGATTTTGGTGGCCAAAGGTCAAAGATCAAGCTCACTTAAAGGGCAAAACACATTCATTTTTTTTGGCTATAAGTGCAGAATGAATTGACATAGAGAGGTGTAACTGGTGTCATTTGTCACTGGCTACAGATGCTAACTTTTAGGCTTTCAGGGTGAAAATCAAGGTCACTGAAAGGTCAAATACATTTTTTTTGACATATCTATAAAAGAATTGACATAGAGAGGTGTAGTGTCACTTTATAACTAATCCCAGGGGCCATCACATAGCCAGAACCAGCTGGCCGTGCAGTTCATGTATCACCCATCAGGTGGCGCCAACATGTGCTACTTATTGCACCAAATGAGCTTGACTGAAAATTAGAAGGCTTAAGGATGAAATATGAGCTCACAAAAAAAAAATTGACCCTGAGAGGTAATATTTCTTGGCTAGGGAGCTTCTGTTGTAGAGAATTTATCTGCACTGGCAGAGGTTTGCACTCTCTGAGTACCTTCTAGTATTAATACTGTTACTCTGGAAAACTCAATGTGCTCTCATATTCTATATTATCGCACCAACAGCAACGCTTCGCTCCAGCTCGACTCTGGGTCCTACCATGACGAAGGTGCAGTTGAAGTTCAGACACTGCCCGCAACCTTTGGCCACCATGTACCAGCCGCCGCCCTCGCTGTTTTGCAGCATGGCGCCGACGAACAGCAGCAGGCTGACACAGGCGTAGGTGCACAGGAAGAGCAGCTTGCGGCTGTTGTTGTGCCAGTAGGCCCGGGTCAGGTAGCGAGGAGCCTGACGCTTCTTCTGATCCAGATCTGGAGGCTTCAGCCAGTTGGCAGCACTGACGTGGGAAGGATGAGCGAGAGAACGAGACGGAGGGATGTCAGATACTAAATACTGGTTTTGACAAAAACAACATTATAAAATGATTGTATTGAACATTTAAGCATCAGTCACACCTCTTCCATATGTTAGAGATACATTCATTAAAAGCAAAACTCAAATCAAAAAATCTTTGATTAAATCAATAGGAGTTATTCTATTGATCCATAAAAAACCCAAATAGGACATTATTTCCCCCGCATTTAATCAATAAATGATAAGAAACTGGAGAACAGACGTGCTGTCTGACCTGATGGTGAGGTTCTCCATGACCTCGGGGAAGTTCTCCAGCTCGGCTTTGAGCTCCTCGAAGGTGATGGCGCCACTGTTGTCTTTGTCGGCCGACTCGAACAGTGCTGAAGTCAGGTCGTCCAGCTTCTCCTCCGGCAGAGAGATGGCGCTCTCGCGCAAACACGACTTCAAAACCGTCCGCAGCTCGTCCGGGTCGATGGAGCCGCTGCCTGCCATCAAGCAACAAGGCTCTTAACTCAAAGAGGAGGGAAACTTTGAACAGGACAAAGAGGACTTAGAGGGGCAGTCCATCACTAAATCAAACCACACGTTGTTCCTCTTACCTGTAGTGCTATTTATTCATCGGGATAGTTTGTGTACGAGTTGCCCGTTCTTGGGAGATATCAGCTGTAAAGACGGTTTCCTTCTCTCCAATATAATTTAATTAGATCGTACTTTGCTTATGTTGCTCAAAGTGCCAAAACAATAAATCTGAACCACATCAACAGCAATTTCTTTCCAAAAATCAAGACCTGGTTACTGAAGACAACCCACACATTGTTGTGAGCGGTTTCATGGACAAACTATTTTCTGTCTGTATCACCGCCAAAAATAAAGATGGACGACGCATGACCACTTCCTCCCATTGCATAACTAGAAAAATTACCACCTTGCGGTTATTTTCCTTTGCAGGCATACAAAGTGGACAGTTAAGGCACAGTGGTGGGTCAAGAAGAAGGGCTGGAGTGGATTTTTTGGCAGGGTGATTGATAGCAATCTCACTATTTTCAAAGGTTTGTGTTCATGTTTTGTAATAAACTTTGGATTACATAACTGGTGAAGTGTTGATCTAAATGTAAAAGATAATGAGGAGATTCTCTAATAACTTGGTTTTTAGTTGGACAAACCTGAATATGAATATTGTCAAATCCAATTAGGTTGGGGCAGATTTTTATGGGAACAGGAAGTCTTCTTGTTTTGTTTGTATTCTGGGAGAGGAAGTAATGAAAACTTGAGTTGTATATGTAGGAGGTGCAGATCAGCAAAAAGTTGGGCTGAATTTATAACACAAGAACGTGTTTGGAAAAGGTTGAGACCAGGTTGCTGTTTCTAATCCCCCGTTCACACTGGCCAGAAATCCCACTGTACTGCTACCTCACAATATATAAGCCCACGATGACCTTTGACCTCCAAAATCAACCAATTCACCCTCAGGTCCAAATGTAGGCTGAGTCAAATTTGCATTCTTGAGATATTTTGCTCACAGATTAAAATCATTTGTTACTGGATTTTATCTGAGTTTGTTTCTTGTTCACAAGTGTGGCCCACATGAGGTCGTAGTGACCTTGACCTTTGACCTATGACCCGCACAATCTAATCAGTTCATCCTTGAGCGTTCACAACAATGTGCAGATGTATATATAAACCCTGACTGTTGCCGGTGAGGAGACATAAAAATAAAGCCAAAATATCTGGGAAATGACGCTGCCATCTTCATGACATCATTCGGAGCCGGAGTCTGTGCATCAGCTATCGCAAAGCGGAGTCGTAGTATTGAGTTCCCGCCTATACACCTGCCCACCCAGTCGTGAGCAGAGCTCAGCTGTCAATCATGACGTTTCACCCTGTTTTTATAGCATCAAATAACTAATTAAAACAGCACTGATCAGATAAATGAACACTTCAACATACTTCAGGGTCATAAGAGCTACCTAAAATGACAAAAATCATATTCGAGCAGAAGTTCTTTCATTTTTAAATTCTATTGGAGGAGGGGTTTAGGACCTATGCTTGAGCCAGCTACTAAGGGGCGATCAAGATGCTTTGGCTTCGCTTTTAGGAAGCTCTCATGGCATCACTGTGCAGAAGGAAGCATACAGCTAGTCACTGATGAGAGGCCTGTAATCATGACAGTGATTAAACCGGAATGGCATCCACCTGAGCTAAGCTGGCTAAAATAGCTAGCTTTATTTCTGTGCCGTGATATGAAAAAAAAATAGTTCCAACATAAAACTGCTCACCACAAGGGGTTTGACATGTATCGGAGCCAGGAAGAGATGTGTTAGGGACTATTTTCAGTGGCGAATGAATCCATGTTCGGTGCTCTGGTGAGAATCTGTGGCAGCAGGATGGTGAGTGTGTGTGTTGGACCACTAACCATCCACGTCATAGACCTGGAACAGGAACCTGAGCTTGTCCGTCTCACTGCCGTGGATCAGGAGGTTTAGAGCTTTGAGTAGCTCGTCCAGACTGATGGAGCTGCTGCCGTCCGAGTCAAACAGCGCGAAGAACCGCTCGGCGAAGAACGACTGCGTGCAACAACATAACGCGCGTCATAATACAGCAGCATCGGAGACAAAAATCAACTCTGTGATCTTTTATTATCAGTGGGCTCAGTGTCACACCCACAGCACCATTGATTGATCAACACTTAGGCTCTCAATCTGCAAAATAACTAAAGTATGTAGTGGAGAAGAAGAATAAAAGTTCATCAGTGTAAGTACAAGGGATGTGACAATGCACTGCGAAGTGCGGTTAAAAATTAAAACAAATACATGACGATTCAAATTGTTTGAGATGTAAAATGAGTTGATTCTCAGTTTAAACACCAAAGGCCGCTCGTGTTATCTATCTTATCCCCTCAGCACATCCTTCAGCTCTTCGACGCAGCCGCCTCACTTCCGCCTGATGTGGCTCTTCTCAGTCGCTTTAGCTCAAGACTCCTGAAACTTGTTTAATTTTTAGCGACACAGCAAATCTTTTACATTAAAAACAGAAGTTTGTTCTTCTGAAATTCTTGTTTTTCTACTTAAATCTCTCTCTGAACTTAGCGACTTTTTGCTAAGCCTACAGCTGCTTCTTTACACTTTGTCCATTTGAGCTAGCTACTTTAGCCTAGCGACTAGCAATGTCCTCCCTCTCTCACTCATCATATGTTTTGTTATTCCTCCGTAATGTTACGTGTAATAAATTTATATTATTTGTCATGTTGGAGGAGAGGTAAATAATCATCAAATCATTGGAAAGCTAATCATTAGCTTCTGTAGTTAACCAGCCGACAGTAGCTAGTAGAGACGGCCAAAAGTAGCTCCTCCCACAGGAAACCAGGGAGGCAGGTTGACTGTCCAAAGACAGCAGTGACTCTGTAAAATTCCAGATGTTTTAGGGTATTTAATCAGACAAAATATGTCTTCAGTTTCATTTTACAAAGAGGAAATGTTAAAGTTTATACTCAACCTACATCAGTAATCAAAAAAGATTCTTTAATTTGATAAAGAAAAGATTAGCAATATTTGCAGTATTTACTATTTTACAGTTTTTGCCTGAGAAGTCATAAAAGGAAATGGTCAGAAGTACAGTTTACTCAACAGCAATGTGATGACCGTCACTGGTCATCCTAAATTTTTACTAGAAACGTACATTCATTCCAAATAAAAAAAAAAAAAAAAAAAAAAGTTGCATTTCAAAGTGAAAATACTAGCCGTATTACTGCTCTACATTTATTTGTATTTACCCATGTGAACTTAAAAGTAATAATAAAACTGCTGGTTTTATGTGGAGTTTCAGACATAAGACCAGTGTGTAGTTGTGTCTCTTGAATGTACTGCTGATACTTTAAACTACATGAAACTGTCAGACCTTTTACTCGTGATGGAGTATTTCCACAGAGCGCATGTGACGGACGGGAGAGGGTCTTCCTAACCTCTTTGACCTTCAGAGCCGTTTTGAACTCATCAATGTCGATCTCTTTGTCGTCTCCGGCAATACTCTCAAACTGTTTGGTCACCCACTCCAGCCAGCGGGCGTCCTCGTCCAGACTCATGGTGGCCAGCTCTGCTGCTGCTGCTGCTGCTGCTGGGAGGGACAAAAACCGACAGAAAGTGACAGTCTGGAGGCTGAGAACGTTAAACCTCGCTGTGATGGCTTAGGCTTTAAGAAACTGTGGCACACTCACAGTGATGTGGATGGATGTGCACTGTCGCTGTAAAACCAGAAATCAAACTGAGAATCTGGGTTCCTTTTACTCACTGATAGAGCAAAAATACTGTTTGGTATGATGAGCATGTTTTCCTCAGAAAGAAAATTTCTTTTGAACAATCAGTGTTGTAAAATGTACCCGAAGATAATGTACTTGATTAAAATTAAAGATATGTTGAAAAAGCTGAAAGTCACCCATATAAATACTGCTTGAGTTAACATATCTGATATTAAACAAGTAATTTTCTGGTATTAAATGGACTTAAGAATCAAATATAGCCTAAATTATCAGTGTATTTACTGATATGTAAGCGACATGGACGTTCTTGGCTTTCTGGAACTTTCTGGAAGTTCTAAGTTGTTAAACTCCGCCACCGCAAGTCAACAAGATAGGTTGCTTAGGTTTTCTACATAGAAGAATCAGAGGGGCTCTTTAAAGCTGCTGCCAGATGTAGGAGAGCAGAATAGCCAGTACAAAATCAATCAGACACAACATTATTGTTGGCCATTGGTATCGAGAAATTAGACCTTTTTTGTCAACACGCTGGATACAGTCAACCACGCCAATATCAGTAAAAAAAAAAAAAAAAAAAAAGAAAAATACGATACGGTGCCAATAAATCGTTGTATCCCTTAAATTCACATACATGTACACATACTGTATGCACTACACTGTACAATAGGTCAAATACTTATCAAATCTAAGACCCTGTTTTTTTTCTGACTGTAAATAAAAATAAGTTAATTCAAAAATGTGCTGTTTTGACTTATGCAACATGTAATCTGCAAAACAACTGAAGTTATTAATTAAATACAGTGGAGAAAGTACAATATCTGCCTGCAAAATGCCATGGATACTTTCTGATAGTAGGTGTGCAGAAAATGGAAACACTCAAGTAAAGTAATTCAAAATTGTACTTGAATCTGAGGTCATTGGGCAAATATTCGCTAATAACCTTGACAATAGTATAATTTAATTGGTTTGAATAGAGATTAGACTTCTGCACATCCTCTAGCTCTCTGTATTCAGGCTTTACTAAAATCCACCCATGATGGGACTTTTCAGCCAATCAAGGGTCATGTCAGAGAGATGGTGTTTCTATTGGCTCTTATACAAAGGTCGATGCATGCGCACATCTCCATAGATGGTGAAAGGCCGATAAGATGGCGGAATGCTGCTCTTTCAGCATTAACAACAACTGCATACGTGGAAAAATGACTGCCTCAAAGGGTGGGGCAGAGCTATGGAGTAGGAAGAGGGACCAGGGGGGGGAGTGGAGTTGCTTCCATATGAGTCTCATGCAGAACTAGCTTTAACTAGCTTTAACACTGTTTGAGCAGATGTACTTGGTTTCATTCCGTCACTTTGAAGGATGTTAGAAATATTTTCCGCGGAGCTGAATTGTGCAAGATAGACAAAAGCAAAATTAAATTCTGGATTAAAGGGGGGTCAGTTCACTCAAATTACAAAAATAATATTTTGTCGTTGTTCCAGTCCGGCCCGAAGTCTTCAACAACAATGAGAGACAAACACAAGGAAAAGTTAACCGGTATGATGAAGGATCACTATAATTAAAAGAAATCAGAGATGCCCAACAGCTTTATAAGCTTTAGCTTATCTGTTTCCCTTTCTGAAGAAGTGGTTTATTGGCTGCTGCCCTTCCACCAATACGATCCTGATCAGCTTCTTGACTGCAGAAGGTCAACTTGGCGTCCACATGAAGCTGCCAGATGCTGAGCCAGGTCCTGCTGGGCTTCTTCTGCTCCCTCAAAGACCGAAGTCATCAGATTCTGAGAATTTCCTGCTTTTCTTGTCCTGAACTTCTGCTAACTCTTCACATTTCTGTTATAACAGCTTGACCACATCTTGAGAATCCAGTTTGATGCTGATTTCCCTTTGAGAGCGGTTTTCCCTTTCAAGTCTGTCAGATTCTGTGATTTTTGGCTTTTTGGATGGAACAATGTGACTGAAAGTTTGTCTTCTATATAAGCATCTTCCAATGAGTTAAACTGGTCTAAGATGTGTATGTAATGATCAAAACAAAAACAACACAGTTTAGCTGAAAACAATCAATAAGAAGCTTTAAACATGTATGAATGATCCTCCTGTGAGGATCAGTGCAGTAAATCTCATCTCATCTGCACAGGAGAGCTCAATACATGCTGAGTTAGAGAGGAGTCACACTAAATACACAAACTGTTTTAAATGATTTCCTTCTGTTTTTTAATACTACAGACACATTTCCTGTATACTCTGGCTGTTTCTTACGAAAAAAGCCTGGATAATGAACATATACAGTCATTACAACATTGCTGTAACAAATAATCCCACTGTGGCCTGAGACTGCAGGTCAAAGTAGCCGGGTGAGTTCACGCTCACTCACAAATTGTCACGCCTTGCACGCTGTTGAGCTGCTGGGATGCCAGCACTGCTCGACCTGAAGCATGACATCCCCTCGCAGTGCCAAGGTGTGTCCGCTCCGCCCTGACCGCCAACCTTCAGGAACAGACGAAACCCTGCTGACATCCTGCTTCACTCCTACAGTGAGACACCTACTGACACACTGCTGCTGCAACATCTACGCCGTTGTCACGGAGATGTCAACCGCAGGGAACGCAATCTTAGACGGTGCATCTTCCCCAATTCACACAGCAGGATGTGCAGAACATCCAATAAAAGCAAACAACACAGTTGTTTTCTGATACTCTTCAAATATTGAAACTAAATGCTCAAACTCTTGAAAGCATCAACTTTTCTATTGTTTTTCTTTCTGTGTCTGCATTGTTTTATCCCCGTTAATGTTTCCTGTTTTGTTAGTAAAGTCTAAAACCTGAAAAAACTCACTGACTCACATCAGTAACTTACAATTCGGCTGATTCTATCCTTGATTTGGTCGATAAAACATCAACAAACAGTGAAAACGCACATCACGCACGGCACAATGTGATGTTAAAGCAAGAAAAGCAGCATTAAGTTCCCCAGCTTGGTCTGAGCCCAAGTTTTACCTGCTGCGTCCTTTCTGCTGCTCGCTGCCTGATGTTCCTGTGAGCTGGTCACTCCTGTTCTTCACGTCCTCCTCTTCTGCCGCCGTCAGCTGGAGCTGACAGGCCGCCGCCCACTGAGCATCACTGTGGACAAGGTGGGACACTGCAGCAGCGAAGACACGGAGACAACGTGCAGAGGAGCACTGAAGCATGCCCAGCTGGGCGAGAGTGTCAGCTGCATCATCACAGGACCTCACAGGCTATGACATTAACCAAAATCCACCAGAGCTGCAACCAAACATTCACGTCAGATTAATACGTCAGTTATCTTCTTCATTAATCCACGAATGAATGAAATGATGAAAAATGGATTTAAATAATCAAAAAAAGAAAAAAAAAGCTGTTGAAAGTTGTTTCTGGCCAACAGCCCAAAACCAGTTTACTGTTAAAGTAGATTCAAAACAATCAAATAACTGCAACTGAAAAGTGGAGATTTTGATTTATCAATAAACCAAATGATTGCTGATCACATTACAAAAAAACAAACAATAAATGTTTTTTAAAACTAAAATTTAAACATGAAAGACAAACACACACTGATGGTGAAAACAAACACTTTCCATGAAATCTGTTAGTGCATCTCACAAAAAACATTGGGATTTTTTTCAATAGCTATTTAACAAAGTGAACATTTAACATATTCTAGACTCACAACGTTTAAAGCATTTTATTATTTTAACTTTTTAAATGTTAAACTTAAAATGGCCTAAAAAAACACAACAAAAAACAATATTAGAAACATTCTCTGTAATTGTATGTGATAATAGTTAAAACAAAACTAAAAAAGTTAAAATATTTCACTTCATGTACAATGAGCATAAAATATCTGATAGTTAAACTTTTTGAATAATATAACAATCCAGCAATTCTAATATTTTAACTTTTCTAGTTCCACTGTCCTGTTTATCAGGTTGTGATTACACATTAAAAGAAGTGATTTCTCTTTGGGATTGCCGCTGTAAATGTTGTCTTCATCTCTGCATAACTAAGGTGTGGTTGCTAGTATCATTATTGGTCATTATATTGTTTTTGGCAGTTTAATAACTGCTTTTTCATGCCTCTAAAGATCACTGAAGTGGCATGAAATTGATCATGTCAGCAAGCTGCAGTAAATATTCCATCAGCTGACCAGCCCTGTGGACAAAAAGACAACATTAAAACTGCTGTGACATGACTGAACCGTATTCCACTTTGTTCTACATTACTAGTTAAACGTATCAATGACTACCACAGTTAGTTGGCATATTTCAAACTAGTAGATGGTGCAAGCACTTGTCTTATGTGTTAATTCATTCAGTGTGTCAACAGAGAATGAAAATAAACAGACAGCAATGTTGCAAAGTAAAACCCATCCTTAAAGCCTAAATTTCTGGTGACATTGGGAATATCCCCAGAGATGGTGACAGGCAGATACAGTGGCTGTACATCCCAGCAGGACACCAAACACCAGAGTCTCATGCCTCATTCACAGAAGCCACAAACCTTTAGCTTTAAATAAATACAAAAATATGTCACTTGTAAGTGACATACAGTCAAAACACCTCTAATGAAAATTGCTTAAGTTAGAATCTTAAAGTGAAAATGTACCAAAGAATCGAAAGTATTTGATGCTAGAATGTATTTAAAGGACAACTTCGGTATTTTTAACTTATGTAAGCCCTTTTTCCAGGACTTTTAGGCTCTAATATTTCAGAGTTAAAACTTTCTTTGAAAATTACTCCAGTATGGACTTTAGTTGTTAGATCTATTTAGCTTGACAAGGCTATAAAACGCAAGAGGCAAGGCATTGCATGTAAAATGTTAAATACTGCATGAAACATTCAGACACACTAGGGTGCACCATTGGCGACAGAAAGTAGAGGATGGGAGAATTGTTTTTTCAGTTTCTTTACAGTTATTGAGTCAGAAAGAACATGGCGGTTTCACTGTAGTTATCCACTCCACGTTACCAAACACCTCGAGTGTCTTTCAATAACATATTGAGTGTAGTTAGTACTGAAGAAAAGCTGTCCAGGAAACCCAGGAAATAGTTCTTTAAGTCACTTTATTGTTTACTTCAGTGACTCCTAATTACTTTTTTAACATTAACCTGATGAAGACCATGGAGAGACTCTTACTCAGGCACCTCCGGCCCCTGGTGAGCCCAAAACTGGACCCCCTGCAGTTCGCATACCAGCCTGGCATCGGGGTAGATGACTGCGTCATCTACCTACTACACAGATCCCTCTCACACTTGGAGAACATTGAAAGCACAGTGAGGGTCATGTTTTTTGACTCCTCTAGTGCTTTCAATACTATCCAACCATCACTGCTCAAAGGGAAGCTGGAGGGAGCGGGAGTGGACTGCCACCTGACTGCATGGACCATCGACTACCTCACCAAACCACAGTACGTGAGGCTTCGTGACTGTGTGTCTGATGTGGTGGTCTGCAGCACGGGGGCACCACAGGGGACGGTGCTCTCTCCCTTTCTGTTCAGCCTCTATACATCGGACTTCAGACATAACACAGACCACTGCCACCTTCAGAAGTTCTCCGATGATACAGCCATCATCGGATGTGTATCGGAAGGGAACGAACAGGAATACAGGGGGGTCATCATGGACTTTGTCGACTGGTGTGAGCGGAATCGTCTCCACATCAACACCAGTAAGACAAAGGAGATGGTGATTGACTTCCGCGGGAAGAAGCCCCAGACCACACCTGTGAACATCCAGGGTTTGGACATTGAGATGGTGGAAACCTACAAATACCTGGGTGTTCACCTCAACAATAAACTGGACTGGTCAGACAACACAGATGTCCTGTACAAGAAGGGCCAAAGTCGTCTTCATCTGCTGAGGAGGCTGAGGTCTTTTGGAGTGTGCAGGACACTGTTAAGAACTTTTTATGACACAGTGGTGGCATCTGCCATCTTCTATGCAGTGGTCTGTTGGGGAGGAGGATGCACAGAGAGGGACAGGAACAGACTCAATAAACTGGTAAAGAGGGCTAGCTCTGTCGTGGGCTGCCCTCTGGACTCCGTAGAGGATGTGGGTGAGAGGAGGATGTTGGCCAAGCTGACATCAATCATGCACAACACCTCTCACCCCCTGCATGAGACTGTGGGGGCCTTAAGCAGCTCCTTCAGCCATAGACTGTTACACCCACAGTGCAGGAAGGAACGCTATCGCAGGTCCTTCATCCCAACCGCAATAAGACTCTTTAATTTAACATAATATTTGTCATGTGCAATCCACACTCATGTCTATTATTCATATTCATATCATGTGCAATTTATTTATCCAGTGCAATAACCATCCATGGTGTAAATTATCTATCCAGTGCAATAACCATCCATGGTATATCTATATCTATATCTGTATATATGGAGGATGTATATAGTGTATTATTATGTATACAGTGTATTTATGTCATGTCTTCTATATTTTATATCTATTTTCTTTGTACTCTTTTTCATATCTGTCTTACTGTGGACCTGCTGTGACAGTTAAATTTCCCCGATGCGGAATTAATAAAGTTTTATCTTATCTTATCTTATTAAAAAACTCTGTATGAGGCCTATATGAGCTCTGTTTAGATCAGTACGTCTTTAAAAAAGATGGAAGCTGGTTACTAACCAAAGCTAGACAAACTTTACGACCGTAACTCTCAGGAGTTACTGTAAGGTCCTTCAGGATGGAGGAGATTCCAAGATGCAACAAATGAGAAAACTCTGCAACTGTTCGTGTTTATGCAATTTTACATGAAGTTCTACTGAGTCCTTTCGAGGAGTTTCTAGTACAAAGCTTGACACTCAATAATACTGACAAAATAACACTCTTTATTAGAGCACAGTACAACATTTCACACAGGAAATCTCACATTTAAGGCACATTCGCTGCTGCTCAGCTGAAGCCGCACACGGAGACCAAACATTTGTAGTGAAATAAAACTGACAAGGTGCGACTGCTAACCTGCACGTCCACCAACCGACTCCAACCTGAGCTGCAGTCAAGACGACCCGCTAACGAGTCCCTGCTGAAGTCCGTTACATCTCTGCAGTGCATTGGCACACGTTCTAACAGTGTTCACATTTATGAGCGAGTGAACGAACAGCACGACCGCGTTCCGTTCTGACAGAAAAGCCAAACATAAAATGAGATTCTTTACATTTCAAGCAGCTGTTGAAGAAAAAAAATGTACATCAGGAAATCTCTCGCATTGTCGTTCAGGAAGGCAGCAACGTTTGTCTACTTTCTTTTTGTAATTAAAAGGCACAGTTCAGTGTTTTTTGAGTCAGATCTGTGTTGGCACTGTAAAAAGGATAAAGTTACCTCCCACCACATGGATTTTCCCCAAGTAGAAATATTTTGTTGAGCAGTTATGGAATCTCTCTAAAAGATAACTGGTAAGATAGAAGACTGATCCAGTAATGTGTCTTTTGAATTAGACTGCTCAGGAAACGTGATCCAAACACACCAACCAAACGGAAAGAACTGGATTCTCGACAGCCAGAAGAAACTGGAAGGACGCGGATCAGCTGAAAGAGGCACTGTGGCTCCAAACCTTCCAAGAGAATATTTTTATCAAGGGAGCTGCATTGATTTTTTTTGCAGACTATAAAGAAGATCAACAGCTTTGGAAAGTCATATCGCACATTTTTGGGGAAAATGCCTGCCATTCCTTTCATTTCTACACATTACCTTATTTATAAATATACTATACATACAGTATATGTACATATACTCTCTCTCTATATATATATATGTAAATGTGTAACTGTTTGTACAGTATATGTAAGCATATTGTCGATGTCCAATGAAAACTACATACGTATCTCCTCTACAGAGTCAGAATGTCCACATTCTTTCCCAGCAGCTGTCAGCGTCGGGTATCTACATGACCGATGGAAAGTTCTTTTATTCTGTAATATTTACAGGTCAGTGTTGTGCACAAATAGAGAAATGATGCTGGGAGTTCACAAAGACAGCTTTGGAGAGACTAAACAATATCAGGTTTTAAGCTCCGTGATTTCCCTGAACCGAGTCAGACTGATGATGAACGCCAATATCAGATGAAAAAGCTTTGATTACGGTAATGTGCTGTGTGGAAATGTAGAATAGCTGCTATCAGTATTTTACTAACTTAGTGGGACATAAACAGGAGACTTGAGTCTCGTAAGTGACCTGACATCATTGGAGGGTTACGGTTAGGCATGATCAACACAAGTCCATTCAAAATATTAAACTGTGTCAACATAAGTTTTCATTTCAGGTCCTAAGTGTGTGTAATTACACTGTTTTGGGTTTTATTTATTATTGAAAGTTTCAGTTTCATGATCCTGAAAAAACAAGTTTTGGAGATACGTGTGTTTTGTTGGAGAGCAACGCTACGTTAATGCTTTTTAACATTATGGTTTATTTTTAAAAGTTTTAACAGACATGTGTTGACAACTAATAAAAATTCAAGTATAAAAATAGAAACAGTTCACCATAACGTAAAATCTGAGCCATGCCCCTCCCCCCATGTTTCATCCAACATGGATTAATTCGGATTAGGCCAAATAAGGAGCATGATGTGAAAGTCTTTGTTTTTTACAAAATATCCATCCCCATCTTGTTTAGTTGTTTAGGATGATGTGGTAGATGTTTGATGAAGAAACTTCATCTGAACTTTTATCAGTGGGACTGAAATTTCCTTTTTTGGTAAACTGTTTTTGTGAGGTTAAAAACTGTCAGTGGGTCCACCTGCACGCTGAAATGTCAGGTAGTCAGCTGATGTGGAGTCAGTGCTGCTGCCTCATGCTGATGGAAGCAGGGAAGACACCGGGGTTCGCTCCTGGTCCTTGTCCTGCATGATGGCCTGCAGGGCCTCCAGACCCTCCACGGTCACAGTGAGACTGCCGAGAACCTCGCTGCTGTCCTCCACGCCCATGACTGCAGCAAGAGACAGACAGTGAGCAGCAGGACGAGTGTGTGTGTGTGTGTGTGTGTGTGTGTGTGTGTGAGTTTGTGTGCGCGCACCATTCAGACTGGTCTCCGTCAGGTCTTGTTGCTTCTCCAGGATGTCGGGGATCCTGAGGAAGGCCACTCCGACGTCCTCACAGTCCCTCTCCTGCTCTTCTTCCTCTGGAGGCTCACTGACCACCGTGAACCGGATTCTGTCCAACACACACATTATTGATTACTCAGATCAAAACCACAAACCTCAATGACAGGCTGAAATGTGATGTTATGAAGGTGGAGTCGAGGTGTTTGTTTAATGGCTGTTGGGCTCCATTAAAACTGTGTCACCTCTCCATGTGAGGGTTTCGTCCCTGCAGCACTGCCCTCAGCAGCTGCCGCCTCGTGCTGTTCTTCTCAGCGTCCACAGGAACGACTGGAGGGCACAACAAAAAAGAACTCGAACAACCAAACTCTGCAGTGTGGACGATTTCATAGAATCCCATATTTTCATTTCTAATGTTAAAGCACTGCAGTACTGGAGGCCTGTCGTTGGCTGGGTCTCACCTTTTCTGTAGTTGTAGTTGATGCTCTTGCCCGGGGGGGGTTTGGGCAGAGACAGGGGGGTTTCCTCCGTGGGCAGGTCCAAGAGTGAGTACTCCACAAAAAGACGTACCACGCTGCTGTCCAGCGCCACCCAACCCTCCGGCCTCAAACTCAGGGACAGGACCTCCACACGAATCCGCTCCAAGGGCTGAGGACAGACACACGGAGGTCAGAATGTCAGCAGCCACAACAATCGCTGGAGGAGATGCTGTCATTGTTCACACTGTTTCAGATTTAGTCCGACTCTAGATGAATATGTTTATTGGTTTTGGTCCCATTTTTTTATGTTTTGGTCTAGATTTAACTGACTCCTTTAATAACAGGGTGACCTGTGTGCAGTAAAGCAAAAATCGGCAAGAGAGAGAAAATTTGAGTGGAAGTTACTGAAGAAGTAGTTAGTAGTTTGGTGCCAGGCTAGCAGTGGTTCAAATGTAGTTTGTTGAGTTTATTAAGACTTTATTGATCCATCAATGAGGAAAAAAGAGCAACAGGACAAAGCAAGGAAAAAAACATTGACTATATACATGATATGTGTTCCACTTGCAGACCAATAGTTACAATATACACACTGTCTGTGTCAGTGTACTATAAATAACTATTTAAAGTATTAGTAGAATAGAATAGTTTTTATAGTAAAAGTAGGACACACAGAGTAAGTGGTATTACAAGTAGAGATGCATAAAGAGTATGTATAGATACTGTATGAAATATCTAGCTGTGATGATGGAGTAATATGTAGACACAGCAGTGCTACAATTTATGTCATGTTTGTATGGAAGAGTCTGGCTGCAGTTCAGCTGATGGAGTCTCGCTCCCAAAAACATGACTAACTTTGGGACTGTAGTGGTGAAGAGGGTGCAGTTGATGTCCGGATGCCATGGGGGCCTCTGACTGATGAGGAATGTTTTCAAACCAGATGTGATTGTGCAAAGACAGAGATGGTTCAGGTGAATTCTGTTTCTTTTATAGCGTGTTCAAGGAGTTTAAGATCATCTTAGTTTGAAAAAAGAGAGACACTAAAACTCAGAAAGTGAATGGTTGTAATTTTCAGTTTAGTAATTAAAAATAAGCAAGAAAATAGGTGGAAAATATTTCCTTTCTCAACATTTTGTGAGTAGGCTGTCTACTTATGAGAATAAATACTAAGAGGGCTTGTAAAACCTGAAATTTGATGCTTATATTTATCTCCCTGCTGAAACTAGAGGGCCTGGTGTACCATGCCAACTAGAGGTGCAAGTTGGTATTACAAGACAGGCTAAGTCAAGGTGAGAGTGCTAAAAAGCCAGCATCCATCTGTTGTCACGGCAATGGAATGCAGCAGCTGCTAGCTCCATAAAACTTTGCCTTACTGATGACGGAAATACAATAATCAACTTCAGAACAGGAAGTTATGAAGATTTAATTCAGTGGACCTTGAGGGGATTTTTGCCAACGGCACCCACAGGCCAGCCAGACCAGAGCTAAGGTATCCAAGTTTGGATGTCAGAAGACCTTCGCCAGCCTACTTCTGACTAATGTCTACAAACAGGAACTTAAACCAGATGAAGTAAGACTCAGGCTCACTCAGCAACAAGTAATCAGAATGGACGTGTCCACATTTTCCCAGAGATGGGATTAAATCACAGATAATCTTTTGCACTGGAAATCCTGTGTTTAGAACCAAAAATGACTTCAAATGTCACAACAACGCATCCTGCTGTTGCTGCAAAACATCTGGAAAGTGATAGAGAGGAAAATGATCTCATATCTTAACAATGCTTACAGGGATCAACCAATTAAAAGATCAAAAATAATTTGCTAATAATTGTTACCATATTTTTTCTGATTTGTTTTATAATCTTAACCTGCAAATTAACCACAGTTATCAAATCTTGCAATGCTGTACAAGGCCCAATTTGATGTTTCATATTTAAATGAGGTGGGGTTTTTTTTTTAAATTCTTCAGTATGGAGTTTGGTCACTAGCTTGTCAAACTGTACAATGCAGAAGCCATTTGTACACATTTATTTCAAAGTAATGTTTGATTATTATGCAGATTAGTACAACGTGTAATAAATAGTTTAGAAAAAATATGCACAAATTAGTTTGTCTTTCATAAACATCGGAAAACTTCAGAAAGCAGCACTCCTTTAGCAACTGACAGGTCGTGTCTGGGTGCACCGTCAGTTACAGGAAATACAGGAAGGTAGTGAAAAAGTTTGTTTAGTATAGTATCTTTACAGTTATTAAGTTGGAAACACACGTTGTTTCACTGTAGGTATCTACCCCACGTTACCAGACACTCGCGATAACATAAAAAACAAAAAGCCTTTTCAATCTAGTGTCCAAACACATCACTACAGTAATTGCCCAAGAAAAACATATTTTGTGAAATCTTAGAGCCAAAAAAATTCCAGAAAATAGAGCTCAGGTAGAAAAATACCAGAGTTCTCCTTCAAGTAAGTTGTACTTGGACGACTTGGATGACATTTATCAGCTTCTGGATCAGTAGAATACAAATACATCTAGATTTATGGATTCCACCTGCTCTTGGAATCATGGACTTCATATACTTTTAAATGTATTAGTCAATACTTATTGTCATGTTCCTGTTTTCTCTATATGTGACATATATGGCACGTCTGTCCGTCCTAGGAAGAAGGATCCCTCCTCTGTGGATATTCCTCAGTTTTCCTCACCAAGTTTTCCTCAACCGGTTTGAGGGTCCATGGGCAGAGGGTGTCATATCCGTACAGTTTGTAAAAGCCCTTTGAGACAAACTGTAATTTGTGATTTTGGGCTATACAAATATAATTTGATTGAAGTTTGATACTTAGCTGCATTACATCACTGGTTATTCCAATTTTTGTTAATCTACACTGATCCAAATATCAGTTATCAGTCTGTAATTTTCAATTGATATCAGTTTTGGCCCTGAGATGGGTCAATCCTTAAATTCTAAAGAATTGATTTGGTGCTTTGTTGTTTGAATTAGATATTTTTTAAAAATTTAAACACTCAGGTTTGGACTGATCAGACAGATAGAAAATATTCAAAAAATATATTTGATGATATGATACAAGCTAACCAGTTAATTAACTGAAAGAAGATAATGAACAGTTGTTATTCGCAGCCTGACATCCAGGTGGTCTCTGCTGTTGACTTATGGAGCTTAACAGTGTCTTCAGCAGAGAAAACACAGTGACTTTAGATAAACACAATAAAATGAACAGAGATTCGAAGAACACAAGTACAGTTGTGGTTACAACACAACAACGTTCCATCTGATCCGTCCAGCGCACCCACAAGCTTCCTTCAGAGGGTAAACACTGACCTTCCTCCCCGCGGCCTGTCCCTGAACGATGCAGTCATCACTGTCCGAATGCGTCGATTCACTCTGATCTTCTTTGGCTGCTGGCATCATCTCAACATCTGGAAGGGATGGAAAATTGGGAGACCAAAACAGGAGTGAGATAAGTGTGGGAATGGCAGCTCATTCTTTGAAGAGGAAATTTAAAAATCAGTGATGAATATGAGAACAGATCATCGACTTGGCTTCAGGATATTTGCCAATGTCAGTAATGAGGTGTGTGAGGCGATCCTCAGATGGTTGCCATTAACATTTATGAAGACTTTCTAAACATTAATGACAGCCACGTTCAATATTTATGTCCCTGTGGGAAAACAAAAACATCTACACCTGCAAGACAGTGTGCAGGGATAAAAGAGCAGACTGGTTCAACATGTATTTTATGTTCACCGTGGAAAACAAAACCCAGGACACATGGTGGAGACAGAGACCTTAAAAAAGCAGAAAATACTAAAAGTGATGTCATATGGAACTGTTTGTTTCCTTCATTGACGAATAAAGATGGCTGCCACATTCCCACTTTCTCTCACTGTATAAAAACGAAGCCAAAATGATATGGAATTAATACATGTACCGGAAAAAAAAAACAATTTTTATTCTTTCTTTGTCTGTAAAGGTTTTAATATACTTAAATATAATGTAAATTAGAACGAAAATATTAAAACTACAAGCAATGTTAAATGGGCCCATGCGTCCCCTCGTCCGTTGAGCTGTACCGGTCGAGGAGGCCTCTGAATATTCCTACATTCTGAACATTGTTTGAATAACATGAACGAAACAATGAAAACATGGTCATTAGATAGAAGTTCCTGTTGTCTGTAAGCAATGAGTACCCCACCTAGACTGCATGGAGTCTATTGAAGGTGAGACTTTATTAATATATGAAAATCAAAAACTAGAACCAATTTCCAACTTTTTATTTTATGGTAAATGAAGTCGCAGAATTAAACAGAAAAATAAAATTAACCCCTTATCGCCGATCGTCGCAAGTTCGCATCATACCGCTTACATTCAGACTGTAACCGAGATAGCATCAGCTTGAAAGCAAAAGCACAAATAATAATTTTTTTAAATAATAATTGTAAGTAGATTCAAGCGTCAAGGGGTTAAAATTATGTATCAACAAGGCCACTCTCAAATGGAAATCAGCAAACAAACAGGATATTCAAGTTGTGGTATTCAAGCTGTTATAAATAACAATCAGGGGAGGTCAAGATCAAACCAAGAGAACTTCTGGCTCAGGTTCTTGCTGCCCCATCTCCACAAGTTGGAGTGTGATGGACTTTACCTGTCATCTTCTGACTTCTAAACTAGCCTACTATACACTGCACAGAGGCAAGTTCTAATGCTGAAGTAATTTAGCTACACGTGTTTGAACCAGACATGGATTCCCAGGAAGAAAAGGAGGATGTACTTGTAAAAGGTCACTTATGAGCTGATGCATCACAATGGTAAGTTAAGCCCCAACCCCACATATCCTCAGGATCATTTCCTCGGGTTTTCTACACGCTTCTCTGCAGGACGAAAGCAAAAATCTTCAACCATTATTTTTACTGCCGCAGTCCCATGGACACGTTAACATGGTCAAAAACCTGATTCTCTTTAAAACTTAAAATATCTAATTAAAAAGAAACTTTCCTTCTCTGTTGGTTGATAATTTAGCTTATTTTAGAGTCGTATATCCCTCATTTTATAACTTTAGTCTCAGTTTTTGAGAGCTGAAGCTTACAAAAGGTATTCATTTCACTTGTGACTGAACAGAGGATAGAACAATAATCAGCCAAGAGTGCTGAGTACAATGAAAACCCATTAATATTTTTATTATAACAACGAGCTGTTTGGCTGTTTGTCGTCAATGGAACATGTGAAACCAGAGACGAATCATTGTTATTACAGCCTGTGGGGATTAAACTGAACACCACCTCATGGAATAACACCGTGACGGAGCACTGCAGCTGGTTCTAATGGTTGCCTGGAATCAGTATTGCCTCACCTTCTGTAATGTCCTCAGAGATTTCAGAGTCATCAGAGTGAGAACTGACTGGGACCAGCTGTCCTTCAGAGATGTGAGACTCCTCCTCCTCCTCTTCTGTGCTTTGAGTAGCTGAATGCGAAACATCCTGTTTCACACAAGTCACAGTTCACCTCAGATGGAGTAAAAATCTGAATTAAACTGAGCTCAGGTCAGTGCAGACCGGGTGGTGTCACAGGTAAAACCGTGATTCTGTACTCTCCTCCGATAGATGGAGACTGATGCTGTGTCTATCAAATTTTCTTTACTTCACTAAGATGGATTTAACCTCCCTGAATGTCAGGCTTCTGGCGGTAAATAATGAAAATTTATCTTGCTATCGTACAATCTGTAGGTGAAGGGAAGAATCTTTATGAATCTTTACCTTGACAACAGGTGATGACGTTGTCTGTATTTTCTCTGCAGACAGACTCTCTCCTGCTGAGCTCCTGTCCTCAACCTGACACGACAGAAAAGTTCAAAGCATTTGGAAAATAAAACCACTCATACATTTATGGTCACATGATGTATGATATCCTTGCTATTTGTAATTCAACCAGTTAGTTCAACTAATGCCCCTTATTTATGGAAGCCCTAAATGGCCATGGGTGAAACATATTCCATCCATCCATTTTCTACCACTTATTCTGTTAGGGGTCGCGGAGGGGGCTGGACTGTATCTCAGCATCTTTGGGCGAAGGTGGGGTCACCCTGGACAAGTTGCCAGTTGATCGCAGGGCTGACATATAGGGACAAACAACCATCCACACTCACATTCACACCTACGGGCAATTTAGAAATTTAGAGTGACCAATTAGCCTAACCACCAGTTTGCATGTTTTTGGACTGTGGGAGGAGGCCGGAGTACCCGGAGAGAACCCACGCAGGCACAGGGAGAACATACAAACTCCACACAGAAACGCCCTGACCCGGGAATGGAACCCAGGACCTTCTTGCTTTGAAATTTTATTGTTTTCTTGATATCATGAGTTATTCGCCATGGTCATGAGAAAACAGCTGTTGTTTTCATCTCTGAATAATGAACTATGTTTTCCTGTGATAAGGACATAATCAATTTGAGCTCACATGAGATCAATGACGCTTGATGGGATGTCAGTTAAAACTTGGCTGAGAACATTACCTTGGTTCAGGTTTTAGTCACTGAAAAACTGATTGAGATTGAAACATGAAATTAAAAAACAATTGCAGAAAGCAGTTACCTGACTACACAAGTTTTTTGATAAATATTTTCTTGCTATATCAGAAAAACGACAGTTATCTTGCGATAATGATTTGAATAACTCATGATCTCCAGGAAACAAATTAAATTCAACCCTGAGTATAATGAGGAAATAATGTTTCATGGCCATTTAGGACTTCCGTAGAATTATAAAACAGGAAGAAGAAATTTTCTGCTGTCAAGCTCTCAGTGTTCTTCTGCTGACTTTTGAGAAAAATAAACTGAACATGTGTGAGTCATTGAATCTCACCTGGTGTGTAACGTCTGTGGCGTCGGGACCAACAAACATGACTTTCTTCTGTTTGGACTTGAGAAGCGGAGCCTGATGGTGGAAAAAACCCAACATTTGTAGGAATGTACATGTACATCTCTTGAAGTGATCAAAGAAGGCAGATGTTTTAGAAAACTGACATCTGAACTATGATCCACTTATGTGTGCTGACCTGAGACATGGCGTCCTCGGGCTGAGAGAACAAAAGAGAATGGTGTCTCCTGACCTCCTCCTCCTCCTTCTGCAGTGCCTCCTCTTTCGCCTTGTCCTCCAACCTGTGAAGCTCCTGCTTCGCTTGGCCCACTCTCTCTTTCTGGATGAACGTGCGCTCTACAGTGGTCCTGGTGCTGCCTGATGGAGGGAAGTACGCGGACTTCCATTTCAGTGTTACTTCAATATGTCCGGCAGGGAGTCCAGAGAGATCAGTCAGCTCATAATCACCTGCAGAACACAAGAAACCAGCAGTTTCGGGACTTTTGTTTCATTTTTAGAAGTAACTAGAATACACACAGAGAGTGCAAAACTTTCCCTACAACATATGCTCCCCAGCTGAGCTCATATTTCAGCTTTCTACCAGACTGTGGTGTTTGTGTTTGTTTTGGCTATTCTTATGATCTTTATGGTGAAGGTCATTTGATTTGAAAAAGCATACCAGAGTTCCGAAGCAACAAAAACTCAATGCAAGAGTGATTTCAGGCCAAGAGAAGTAAAAATTGTTTGACATGAAGAGTGAACCCTCACCAGCGATTTCCTGATCCTGGGCCAGAGGCAGCAGAGCCACTCTGGCCTTCCCCATGTACACGTCCATCTGCTCCTCTTTGTAGTCAAACACATAGAACTGAATGAGCTCAGACTTCAGGTACTGGTCCAGGTCCACATCCATGGGGACGCTGTAGGACTTGAGGTCATTGAAGTGGGGGTGACAGCTGTCATGGACGGTGGTGGTTGGGTGGTCGGGGAAGTTAGAGAACTTGTAGACCACGTAGGGGCTTGGCTGCTGGGGCCCACTGAACTGCAGGTCTCTGCAGCTCTGCACCGTGATATAAAGCTCATTCCAGCCGCTGCTGTCAGCTGGCTGCAGCTGAGGAAGGAAAAGGTTCATGTATAGGCTACAGGCCAGTATAATGCGACTATATCTGATAGAAATGAAAGTGTAGACTTCCTCAGATGGGTGAAACCAAGTGCAGATACCTGCTTGTCAGGGCTCAGTGCAGAGTGGATGTAGCCAACCGCCTTCACCTTCTCTTTGTACAGACGGATGGTCTCCGTCATGGGGACCCTCAGTCTCAACCAGTAATCCACAGAGCCAAAGGAGCGTATCTCATCAGACGTACCTGAGAACAAAAACATGCTCCTGAGGTCACATCAACTCTGGAATGATGCTAACACCACAGAACCTCTCAACTTATATCTCGTATTACAATTGAAACCTTGATATCATGTTATTAACAAATCAGAGTTTTTTTCCTTTTCATCAAGCGTAGCCATTTTTTTTGTTACAGTTAGGTTATTAGTATTTTTCTCCACCACACTGCAAAAACACACGGAACTTAATTGGAGCTAAAGTTGAATTTGACTGATAAACATCTTTCTGTGTACATTTTCTATAGCTATCGTGATAATAGTGATATTGTGAATTTCTTGGGCCATGATGATCATGGAGTGGAAAATCGATATCATGAGAGACATGTGACAACTTTCAAAATATAAAATTCAGTATCAAAAATTATTTTTTCACCTTTTCTGATTTTTGCAGTTGTTTTGAAAGCTCTGGCTGTGAGTATTTTTCTGGTGTTGTGAGACACACTATTAAATGTGCTATATAATAAGTACTTTATGATAATGAGTTCGGGAGATCATTAAACTGCAATCACAAACATGATGTTTCTACATGAAAATCTGTGTGGTTTGGTTTGTTTTACATATTCTGTTGAGGTAACAATATGACTTTAACATATTTCAGGACACTTCAGCAGTCCATCTATATAGCTCAATGTCAATGTTTATCTTGTATAATCTATTTTTTGAAATAGAAGTTTCAATACAAATGTTAAGAATCTTTACTTGGGTTTTCAAAAATATTTTCCATCACATTTTAAATGAAAATACTGTTCATTTTTTTATGGTCTACAGCAGGAAAATTAAATGGTGAAGTTACATCAGTAATAAAACTATTGACAGAAAACATTTAAAGTGTTTAAGTTTATTTAACTGTCGACGTTGTAGCCAATTATTTTTACATACATTGCCAAAAGTATTGGGACACCCCTGCAAATCTTTGAATTCAGCTGTTCCAATCAATTCCATGGCCACAGGTGTATAAAATCAAGCACCTAGGCATGCAGACTGCTTCTACAAACATTTGTGAAAGAATGGGTCGCTCTCAGGAGCTCAGTGATTTCAAGGATGGTACCGTGATGGGGTGCCACCTGTGCAATAAGTCCATAGTGAAATCTCCTTGCTACTAAATATTCCAAGGCTAACTGTTCAATTATAACAAAATGGAAGCAATTGGGAACAACAACAACTCAGCCACAAAGTGGTAGGCCAAGTAAAATCACAGAGTGGAGTCGCCAGCTTTCTGCAGGGTCAATAGCGACAGACATGCAAAGTTCGTGTGACCTTCAGATTAGCTCAAGAACAGTGCGTAGAGAGCTTCATGGAAGAGGCTGCATCCAAGCCTTACATCACCAAGTGCAACACAAAGTGTCGGACGCAGTGGTGTAAAGCACGCCGCCACTGGACTCTAAGCAGTGGAGACGTGTTCTCTGGAAGGACGAATCACGCTTCTCTGTCTGCCAATCTGATGGACGAGTCTGGGTTTGTGGTTGCCAGGACAACATTACTTGCCTGACTGCATTGTGCCAATTGTAAATTTTGGATGAAGGGGGGATTATGGTGTGGGGTTGTTTTTCAGGGGTTGGGCTTGGTCCCTTAGTTCCAACTCTTAATGCTTCAGCACACCAAGACATTTTGGATAATTTCATCCTCCCAACTTTGTGGGAAAGGTTTGGGGATACTCCCTTCCTATTTCAACATGACTGTTCCGCAACAGTGCACAAAGCAAGGTCCATAAAGACATGGATGAGCGAGTTTGGTGTGGAGGAACTTGACTGGCCTCCACAGAGTCCTCACCTCAACCCAAGAGAACACCTTTGGGATGAATTTGATTGGAAACTGCAGGCCAGGCCGTCTCATTCAACATCAGTGCCTGACCTCACAAATGCACTTCTGGAAGAATGGTCAAAAATTCCAATAATCACCCTCCTAAGCCTTGTGGAAAGCCTTCCCAGAAGAGCTGGAGCTGTTATACTTGCAAAAGGTGGGCCAACTCCATATTAAACCCTACAGATTAAGAATGGGATGTCATTAAATTTGTGTGCGTGTAAAGGCAGACGTCCCAATATTTTTGGCAATATAATGTATCACCACATGAACGTCAGTACTTGTTCCACCAATAAGTGTGTGATGATGTAGTCACACCTACCAAACAGTGGTGCACTCCCGTGAACTTTCCCATCATGCTCCAGCAGCTGCTGCAGTGGCAGCTGAGCGCTTGCCACCGTCCTCCAGTCCAAACCCAGTGCCTGATGCAGCTCGACAGTGACGGAGCACCTGTGGACATAGTCCAGGAAGCGGTCATCCATGTTCACCACGTACTTTGACGTGAAGCCGTATTTGGGGTTGTGGCCTGTCACCACCGGGGTGGAGTGCAGTTCGAACAAATAGAATGCATAGGTGCAGAAGGTGGAGGGTTCATGGTCGCCCAGCATCTCCAGCGAAGGCGGAGAAAGCGTGGCGCCGACTATCTGAACCTCCAAAAGGTTGTCTCCGCGATTGAGGTCAAGAGTTTCCTCCTCTGCTTCCTGTTCATCTGTGATGTTTGGTTTAAAGACGTGGGTTTTGCTGCCGTAGGCGATGTCTCTGATCTGAGCTAAAGAGAGAAACAGACAAAATAAGTCAAAGCTGATGGAGAACTGACAGAAAAACAGAACAGAAACATAGACAGAAACATGGATACACAAGGAGCAGTTGTGCAAGAATACTGTGGAGTTTGCTTCTAATAATTTCACTTATTTCTTTAATAGAATTTCAAATATTTGTGTATTTGTGATGTACCTTTCAGAGTTTACAAAGTGCACCTGAATGCCTCATCGAGTCTCCTGTTTGTCAAACTCTGACTCCATCAGCAGCGAGGAAGAACATTTTATATGACACTAAAATATGGGGCCATTAAAGACCATCAGCACAGTTTATTTATTAAATTACTGTTATACAATAAACAGCAGTGTGGTGGGTAGTCTTAGATTTAATTGCCAAACTTAACATTTGCACCTATTTGGCACTTGGTAGGTGTTTGTTTTAACTTTTGCTCTAATGATTAGGCAGTTTTAACATTTAACATTGAAGACTGGAAGAGAGACAGAGTAGGCAACAACCAGGATGATATGGTTGGTGTAGTGGCTCCAAGACCGGATGTGTTTCTAAAGATGTCAAACAACACGGGAAACATATGAGGTAAATTTCTTTTTCTGGAGAGCAGCTTCACAGCTGCTGACAGGTGAATTTTGGTACCACTGAACTTAGCCAAGCTATCTGTTTCCCCTCTTTTCCAGTCTTTATGCTATGCTGAGTTAGCTGCTGCTTCTTCGATTCCTTTTTAGAGTACGGACATTAATTGGTGTAAACATGTGACTCTAAGGAGAAGGAACATGGGAATGAGCTGCAGGATGAGGCCGGATGAATAAATACCTTCTAGTTTGTTGATTTTTGCCGCCCTTGTGTCCAACAGCTGCGCCTGCTGCTCCAACTTCTGCTCATACTTGGCTCGGTCACTGTCCATCTTCTTCAATACCACCTCCAGCTCCACCTTGCACAAGAGAGGACACATACAGCCGAGACTGCTTACACTTTATCTGACCAGGTAGTACACAAACATTCACACACTGGCATAATGGTTTTTTTTTTACTGGACATGTGTTTGGGAGATGGGAGTTCCAATCCTGATCAAGGGGCGTGACAAGAATCTTCTGCACTTTTGACAAAGATCTCTGGAAAGGTCCTTAATACTGTCCGCCATACCTCGGACATGAGCGCAATTAGGAAGTGGAAAGCCATACCAGCTCGGACACTGCCTGCATCAACAGTGTCAGGTGTCGAGGAACCAGGGCAACCTGATGAGTAGTGGGGTGCTGGAACAAGACATTCACAGAATAGGCTTGTTGGATAACCACCCTTTGGAAGTTTAATGGAAAAAGTACTATCCCTACTGTGACCATCACTGAGACCAACAAGCTGATGTATGCAACAGCAATAGTAATCTTTGAGATATCTGGCTACAAGTTGAATACGAGCCATAAAGGGCAGTACCCTCCATGGAGAAGAAGGTTGGAGACTAACATCAAGGCAACAAGAGGTTAGCCAACTGTTAAAACTCGAGAAGGTAGGCCATATAGTGGTTTGATTTTGGAAGCAGGAGGTTCGAGACAAAGGTGAAGGTACAGACCAACCCACTGTTTTATTTCACTCACCATGAAGACAAAACACAAACATATGTACAAAATACTTTGGTCAACAGGTGGCATGTAGAAACTGGCAGCCTTATATACCCTGCTGCTAATCATGACGTCAACCCCACCACAGTCCAGGGAAATTTACTCCCCCCTCTAGCATAAAACTACCACACACTACCAATTATAACAAATACAATATTACACATCTCTAACCCTAAACCTCAACAGCAATCTCAAAGCTTGCAAGCACCCCTACACTAATTACAAAGTAGTATGGCTTGGAAACTTTTATTCACTGCCATTACCCTGGGGAGTCTTTTGGTCTAAACACCTTGAGAGAAAACAGGGAGTTAAGTAACCTGAACACAATCATTTTAGTGGAGCAAAAATTTGTGCAATATTAGCATTTAGCACCCTGAAAAAAGCATTCATTATGCTAAAGTACCACACTTAAATAACTAAGTTTGTTTATTTACAGGTCAGGCCTATCCATTCCACTCCAGCTGTGTGGCAATATCCATACAAAACACAATACAAACTTCAATTAAACATTTAATACTTCTGTGTTTGTGTCTGATTTACAAATGCTGGTAATTGCCAATGTTATCAACTTTCAAGTGCTAGTGCCAACCACAATGCTACCAAAAATGACAATGAAGACAATGAAAGTCAAATACTAACAACGCTAAAAATTGTAGAACGGCTAGCAATGAAGAGGACCTTCATTACTGCAAGACCACAAAAGACCTACTTAGAAAGTACAGCAAGTTGTACACAGCTGAAGCACTTGAGAGCGCCAAACAGGCTGTAGACTAGAGAAGTGGAGGTCCGTAGGATAAACAGGATTGTTCACCACTGACCCATACAAAGTGTACTCTCAGTGGGAGGACTATAAGATGAGAACAGACTCACCCACGAGTGAGACTGAACCATGCTGGAAGAGCAGATGGGAGAAAGAAGCATCACATAACACTTATGCTAGGTTGGCAGAAGACAACAGCCATTGTCCCAGAACAAGACCCAGTAAACATCACAATGGCAGACATCCAAGAAAAACTCTTAAAGTGTTGGACAGCACCAAGCCCTGATATGAACCACAGTTAGTGTAGCCGGATGGTATCAAAGACATTCAGGACTTTGAAAACTTTTGGCAGGGGTTGTGTTGAAATATGATCGGCTTTTAATTGTTGTTGATTTTAATATACATGTGTGCTGTGAGTCAAGACCTCTGGTCAGAGATTTTCTTAACCTCACTTAGTCTTACACTGGCCCTACATGTGAAAAAAGACACACGCTGGACCTTGTGTTTTCGCTTGGTTTATGTGTAGACATCAGTGAAATATGTGACACATGTATTTTGGATCATCAAACACTTTGACTTTTTCCTGTCCGGTTGTTTTCGATGCCGCCAGCGTGCGATTAACCTTTTATCTGCCTCCCAGTTTTCTGCTGCTTTTAAAGACACTGTTGAGGTGTTGAGGATCTCATCACCCTCTTTGACTGTACTTGTACTGAGATATTGGACTCTGCTGCTCCTTTGAGGTCTAAACACACAAAAGCACTTTCTGAGCCCTGGCTGAATGACTGTACTCGCTCTCTCAGATGTGCCTGCAGACAAGCTGAGAGAAAGGGGGGGGTGAAATGACATACTCAAAGCCTTCTTTGAAATTTGATGGGACACATTATTTAAATATCAGACAGCAGTCAAAGCTGCAAAAACTTTTAGCTTGTTTTTATCCCACCTTGTTGCCAACAACAGCCGGAAGCTGCAGGTTCTTTTTTAACGTTTTTAACTCTGTCATTAACCTTCGCAACACAGATCCTGTTGTGCCCTCTTCTACTCTGTGCAAGAACTTCTTGCGATATTTTTTGATACAATCTCTAGTTTTAGGTTTCCATCTACGTCTTTTATTGTTGACCCCTCTGTCCCTCCTTTGTGCCGAGCTGTCTTCCATCAGTTTGAGTCAGTTTCATTCCCCTGTCTGTCTGACATAGCTCAACAGTTATGTCCTGCAAACTGCCTCCTGAGTAGAATTCCTTCTCGCTTATTTAGACCAATTTCTAAACTCCCCCTTTTTAATCTAAAGTCTTAGAGAGAGTTCTTTTTAATCAGCTGCAAACATGGTTAGCTGATTTTAGTATTTAGGAGCAATTTCAGTCTGGTTTTAAGACCCGTCACAGTACTGAAACTGCCCTTTAAGAGTTTCTAATGATCTTCTTTTAACAGTTTCAGGAAACTTGTCTGTTTTAGTGCTTTTAGATTTGTCCACTGCTTTTGATACAGGCAATCCCTCTTTCTTTTATCCCAACTTGAAAAATGCGTGGGCATTAAAGTTACAGCCCTTAAATGGTTCAAGTCTTATTTGACCAAGAGGAGTGTCTCTGTTCACCTTGGCGGATTTTCTTCTTCTGTGGCACCTCTTCTCCTGTGGGGTACCCCAAAGGTCAATTTTTGCGTCCCTTACTGTTCTCCTTGTATATGCTGCCCTTATGTTCTATTTTTAAGAAACATTAGTCTGACTCTGCATATAAGAAGGGAAAACACGCAGGTGACCCCCACTACCTTGTAGTCTTTGCAGATCTTGCTCTCCATGCTCAGGATTTTCCTGGTCTTCTCCAGCTCCAGGATGGTCTCAGCGTGAGCGGCTCGCAGCTCTCGCACACTGCCTGCCCCCTCCTCCGCCATCTCTACATCCTTCTGGGACTTCCGGCTCTGTGAAAGAGTTTAACATTTTAATGGCATGTGGGAGATGCAGAGAATCAGCAAGAAGAGGATAATTCGCTCTGAGGTGCTGCATTAACACCTGAATGTTTTCACCCGCTCACCTTGATGAGCAGCAGTGCCTCTGTGAGCTCAGCTGGATTATACATGACGTCCTAAAACATGAGCACATTACACATCATTTTAATTTAAACACAGGCAGGTGGACTGCGGAGCTCGCGTTGAATGAATATTTTCAGTCACTGACAGAAACTCTGAAGGATCTTGGTTATTTTGACAGATTAGAACAATATGGACAACCTCTAATGCAACCCTGTAAATATCAACTTTTAGACCAGCTGTTCTTCTCCGAGGTACCACTATCCAAACAAAGATTCCCCTCTGAGCATGTGTGCGTCATCTCTGACACCACCCTCCGTGTCCTCAGAACATCTGCAACCACAGAATTCCTTCCAGTGGTTTTTTGGCAGATCAGGAGGCAGAATCCACAGGATTTCAGTATCATTCATCGGTTTCATGTTGAAATCAAGTTTTTTCTTCACTGTCCTGTAAATACGGCATTTGTTCTATGTATTTATGTCCTCCTATCCATCTGCTTTGAAAACTAAATGTCTATTAATCAATAAAAAATATATATAAAACAGCCAGTATTAATTGATGACTTTGGGATTTTTAAGGAAAAATGGAAATGTTTGCTCATTTTTTCTGGTTTATTATAAATAAATACGTGACGTTAAATATGCTGGTGGTAATAAAACAAGTGTGTTTCTCATTGAGCTGAAATCTCACCCTGTTGTAGAACTTGAAGCGACCATTCAGGTCGTCCAGCTGTTGCTTCTGCTCCAGAAGCTCAATGTGAAGTTTTTTATTTTCTTCTGTCAACTTCTCACTCGTGTCTGGTTAAAAAAAAATAAAAAAAAATGGAGTTCACGCCATTTGTCAGTTTCATATTGGTATGATAAACACGGCAGTTTGATAACGCTCTATAAATACAGAAACTCAATGAGTTTAATGTCATCATATGAGTTTAGTCAGCTTAAGGGACAGCAACACAAGAAGGGAAAAGCAGCAAAAGAACCTCGTTCAGCCTTGATCTTGTCGAGGATTTCATTTTTGTCGGCGAGGTCAGCCCTCAGCGCCATCTCGAGCTGGGAGATCTGTAACTTCAGCTGCTGCTCCTGAATCTGCCATTTCTGTTGCTGAGACACATCAAAGGTGCTGGACACAAACAAACGACATCATCAAAGACGTACAAACATGGAGGCCGAGGTGGACAGTGGCCATCGGATGGAGTGTCGATGATAATCAGGTGAGTGAACTTGTGCCGGTGGTTGTAGGAAGATTATTTTACGTTAAACCTGTAAACATATGAGCGAGCTGGCTGGTTACCTGTCGATCAGTTTGGCATTGCTCTCCTTCAAAAGGTCCCTCTCCTGCTCAACATCCTGGAGTCGCTCCTGCAGCTGCAGAAAACCAAAAGTACGGAGAGGAGAGATGAGTCTGAGCTCTGCCATGGGTCACTTGAGCCGGTTCACTCAAACCGAGGGTTGAAACTTTAATTTATTTGAGGTTATTTAAAAAATAAAACATTCATCAACAGGTCAAACTGTTATGCCCTCGCTGGAATTTAAATGTGTACCATTCTCTCATTAAAATGACTTAACCTGCATTTCCTTAAGTTACATATTGACATTATGCTCAAACCAGACAAATCTGTCATTTCATTAATGCTAATGGTGAAAAATTTAAAGAAACAAGTTTTTTTTTCTTATATATATTTTTTTCATAATGAATTTATTAATAAAGTTATTCATGAACATTTGGTATGTTAGTAGGCAGATGACTTTGGATAATGTCATTGCCTCTGTTGCATTATGAGCCTGGACTGACAGTTTATACCACAGGGTGCATATACAATGGATGACATGGAAGCTCCCCAAAAGTGAAGCCAAAGAATCTGGATCACCCCCTGGCGGCTGGTTGTCGCTAGATTCATAAACCCCTTCCCCTCAATGATATCAGGTAAGCCATGGGCCAACTTAAAACTCAAACTACTGCTCATACAAGATAATTAGGCAGTTATTAACGGAGTGAAACATGATGGTGGACAGCTGAGCTCTGCTAGCGATTGCGTGAACAGGAACATGATACCATGGCACCACCGGCTGTGTATAAAGATGGACGACATGAGAACTCCCCAAAACTGAAGCCAAAGCATTTTGAATGCTCCCAGTGGATTGCCCCACTATAGTTCCTAAGCCCCCACCTCCGTTATATTAGGTAGGACTAAAAAATCAAAGTAATCCATCCATCCATTTTTTTTACAATTATAGAGTATTATTAATATTATGCAGAGTCACGTTGGAGCCTATCAAAGCGTTATTGGGCGAAGGTGGGGTAAACCTTGGACAAGTTGCCATCACTGTCATCACAGGGCTGAGATATAGAGACGAAGAACCTTTCGCATTTACGGGGCAATTTAGAGTAGCCAACTAACCTCCCCCCTGCAAACCATTTTAGGTAGAGATTTAGGTCATTTTATGTAGTTCTACGTACGTAGCTATTAAAAACACGATTGACAGCAGAGACCTGTCCACAATTGAGCAGGCTGTTGTTAGGGAAGGAACTTGATGACATGTCTCTGTTGTCCCAGCACTACAGCGCAGACTCCGGCTCCAATGACGTCACCAGTGGAAGATGGTCATGCTTGTATCTTGGATATTTTGTCCTCAAACTTTGTATGGTGGGAAATGAAGATGCAGCGGCCATCTTTATTTACAACAATAGTTTCTACACATTATTATTTTATGTTTGAATAAAAGTCTTATTTATGTATCTATAACATTTATTAGACATCATTTAAATGTTTGTATCAAATCATGAATACAGTGTATAACAACACTGTATTCATGATTAGTTAATTAGTTCTGCTAATTTAATCACCTTTAGTACATTCAGTACTTGTTTACAGTTTAGAAGCTACAGCTTATTTTGCTTTGACTCCCTTCTGTTGTACTTGAGGAAGCAGAGGACATAGCCTTGACAAACACTTCTTTGTCTGAAGACAGAGCTGATGCCTTTTTTTTTTCAGGCAAAGTCATCATAAGTCGTGTGTATATTAATAATCTGTAAATGTAAGGAACCGTCCAATAGTAAGAGCACAGAACAGAGGGCAGAACGACATATTCCATAACATAAGCGAGCCTTATATAGATACTGTTAGACTTGGGGTTTCACTTGTTGCTCACCTGCTCCATCCTGACATTGGTAATGGTGCAGCTCTGCAGCTGTTTCTTCAGGTCCAAACCTTTCTTCCTCTCGTCCCTCAGCTGAGCCGAAAGCTCGTCCACCTTCATTATTGCTGCGTCGTGACTAGTCTTCAGTATCCTCTGACACTGAAAGCCAGCAGTCAACAGAAATCATGTGATAAGTGATATGTTTGACCATGTTCAGATCAGCTGTGAATGTATCTCCTGACAAGTAAAACTATATATGTGAGGAGTTTCAATGGTTTACATCTTCAGGAGGAGCCAATGGGCTTGGAGCCAAGAGTAACAGACAGACAGTCAGACAGCGTTGAGAAAATTAGAGTTACTGTTTGTATTTTCACTGGTGTGATGTCTGTGCTGATCTGTCATTGTTGCATTTAAATTTTATGTGATGTGAGACTTCCAGTTAGCGAGAGGCTGCAGAAGCTTCTCACCTCCTGCAGATGTATGAATCGCCCTTCCAGCTCTGTCACAGCATTGCACTTGTCGGACAGCTGCTTCTGCAGTTTGATCATCATCACGTTGTCATCGATGTATGACCTGGGATACAACACAAGGGAGTTACTGAGCATCAATGTGTGACATCCTGTGTGTAAAATCTCTAGCCTCTTTTCTACAGAAGGCTCCAATCAACACAAAATGCTGCAGACTTACAGAATTTACAGCCATTTTATCTGTGAGTTTATTTCACAGTTAAACACACTTTCACAGAGAGAAGTGAAGAAACAAACAGTCTGAAGATAACTGGAAAGTCATATTAGGGTTTAGTAGATATTAAGACTTTTCAAACCTGTCACTTGTAACTGAGCCGCTCCAAAGTGGAACATTCAACAATACAAATTTAACCCATATTGTCTCTCACACAAACCATTCAACCTTACTTCCATCATTCGAAATTTCACTCAAACTAAAAATGAAACTAGAAAACTTACCACCTGTGCAAGGTATATAAGCAGAAAGTGAAAACACAGTGGTGGGTCATGTAGAAGGGCTGGACCAGTTTTTGTGGTAGTGTGATTGGTATGAATTGTATTATTTTCAAAGGTTTAGGAGCGTGATTTGTAATAAAGTCTGGGTTAGAGCTAGTTAAGTGTATGGTCAAATTGTATGAAATAAACACAAGTAAATAAAGATATAGGAAACAGTGAAAACATTAATGGTAGTAATTAAATTAAATCAAATTAAATTAAAAATTTCCAATAAAGATAGTTAAGAGTGTCATATGATTCTTGGATAACTCATTTTTTAGTTAGACAAACCTGAAAATTAATACTGTCAAAACCACTGAGGTTGGGGCAGATTATAGGAACAGGAAGTCCTCTTGTTTTGTTGATATTTTGGGAGAGGAAGTAAAGAGAACCAAATTATATAAGCAATAGCTGCAGTTACAAGTTTACAAGTCGCCAGTTCATCGCAGGGCTGACATATAGAGACAAACAACCATCCACACTCACATGACCTCCAAAATCTAATCACTTCATCCTGATGCTGCTTTAGGGTTTGTTAGAGTCACTTATAACAAAGTGCTGTTGGTGTGGTTAAAACTCATGAATAAGTGATCAGTGTTTCCACACTCAGGTGTTTGAGTGTTGAGACACTGAGTGGGAGCACCTTCCCGCAGGAGTGAAAGAGCTTTTAGGATCAGTTCACCCCAAGTACAAAGAGAAAATCCCCTCCCCACCTGAGTTTGGAGGACTGCTGCTGTCGAGCCTGCAGGAGTTTCTGTTCGTATTCTGCCTTCATGTTTCTCAGGTCTTCCTGCAGCATCTCTGATGTTCGCTCCATCTCCTCCATTTGGCTCCGCTGGTGTTCGATCACGTTCTCTCTGGACAATAAAAACACTGAAGGTTGGCAAGTTGCACCCAAAAGTCTTGACTTCAGTACTGTAATGATAAGATTCTGACGGCTGAAGCACAAAGTCAGAGATTCGACTATAATTGAGTGGATGACACTAAAGATTTGTCTGGATTTTTCAACACCATTTTAACAACGCATGTTAAAATCAAATCCGAAAACTCATTTCAGTTGATATATGAGACCTTTAAAGCAGCTGATTTGAATTTGAACTTTGAAATGTTGATGTGATAGGTGGACACATGGGGATGAATGTGCAGCACTCACAGGTTGCGGATCTCGGCTCTCGCCTCCTCCACCAGGCTGTGTCCGAATCGGGGCAGGAGGCCGGTCGGAGGTCTGCCTCCTGCCTCTAAACTCTTAGCACCTGTGGGACACAAACCAAAGAGGATTTTACCACTATAGACATAACTGTAGGTACAATCACAGTGTAGAAACGACTAAGTCAAAGACTGCAGGAGGGAAATCAAACAGCCTAAACTGGAAAGTCAGTGAGGAGGAGGTAGTGGAGGTAAATGTTGGATTTATAGACTTTGACGTTGCTGAAAGCTTCCGCTTTGTCTACAGCCTTCAGAGGGATCTACGTGTTTATAATAATCCTTCTGTCGTTTAAAAAAAAGTTAGTGTCTGGAACACACTTTTTGGTCGAATCAGAGAAGGAGAGGAAGCATCATCTTGTGGCTTCTTCAACCCGGTGCTGACTCGCGACTGGATGTGGCTGTATGGCGTCGGCCTCCTGCTCTGTTTGTTGATGAGCTGCTGTTTGGCCACAAGCAGGCGCTGTTTCAGCCCCTCATTCTCCCTCTGCAATGCACGCACTTTGTCCTGGAGCTCCTCGATCATCTCTTCCATCTCCACGTCCCTCACCCTGGACACCCGCTGGCCTCCGCCCACCGCCAGCTGCTCCAGACGACTCCGGTCCTTCACCAGCTTCATCAGCTTTGTGCCCAACCTGGAGGGCGAGGAGGAAGAGGAGGAAGATTAAAACAACAAATGGCACCAAGTTGCATTATGGCAACCAAAGGCCTGTTTGTTTTTGGAGCCTTTTTCTGATAATCTATAAATTATTGAATCAGGCCTGTATGTGTGTGTCTCACTTCTTGATCTTGTCATCCTGCTTGTGAATATGCTGTTTGAGTTGCAAGTTCTCTTCGTGCAGGCGCAGGAACCGGTCCTCCAGCTCCTCTCTGGGCACCCGCGAGAAGTCCTGTCGTGCTCTGGCATTCTGATACACTAACAAACCTGTGACCATCAACAACTACATGGTCACTGGATGCTGATTTTCAAACACGTAGCTGCTTGCTTTTTAACATGTTATTCATTTATAAAATATCCAACTTAAAGTTTATATGCTGCAGTAAACATACCACATAGAAAGTTCATAGACAAAATTAGTCACTTCCAAAGCACATCTTGGTTAAATCATAATATGGAAACAAGATGAAGGATTAAGACTACTATGACATCTCATAAACAAATATGCTAAAACTGAATGGCAACATATAGAGCACACTGAGTTACTGCGTGTAATTAGGACCTGCTTGTGGACTTGCTGCAACTCTGGACAGAGTTATTGTTGTGTCTCTGACTGGGATGTCTGCTGCTGTCTCATCAAATAGCGTGGACATACCTCAGTCTGAAAAAGAAGGAGGAAAAAGTTGCACCAAACCCTATTTGAAAACCTGATTAAAACTAATGTCTCGTACAGATTAGCTTAAATAATACATGGCAGAACAAGACTTTGGACTTCTTACTAATGACCTGTGTCTTCTAATGTATTTGGCACCCATGATACCTGCAAAGTGGGTTTCATTTTAGCTTTGTTGTGAAATATTCCAAACTGCCTCCGAGTTACCTCTGTTTGGATACCTGGGGCACTAACATAGAGAACTGGCTCTAAAAGTTAAAGTTTCAGTGAAACTTGGGCATCAAATTGAAATGTGACTTTTCTTAACTGTTCTGTATTTTGAGCCAAACGTCTGAAAGAATATATAAATCACTTTTGATCGGTGTGAATTAATGATCAACCCTGGTGTATTTAATGGTGTTTGTATTTAACTGGTGAATTTCAGTTAAATACACTGGTTGTTGTTGTCGTAGTTGAAACAGATTTTAACTAAAAATATTTACCACCTGGTGGTTATATGCCTCCAAAAGACATACAGATCAGCCCAACTCAGTAGTTGGGTAAAAACCTTGTTTAAAAGGGTGTTTGATGCTATTATTACATGAATAATGTAATAATGAATGAACATGAATACTGGTAAAAAACCATTCAGGTCACAGTGATCTTTACCTTTGACCTCCTTATCAAAGCTAATCGTCAGTGGCTTCGATCTGAGTTTTTTCCATGTTCACAAGTGTGGACCACATGAGGCTGCAGTTACCTTAAACGTTGGCCTATGACCTTCAAAATTTAATCAGATCATCCTGAGATATCGCGTTCACCAGAGTGGTACGGATGGACAACCTGACCTCAGCTATTGCCGGTACGAAGGCATAAAACATTTGAGATTACATAGCCGTGCTTGTGAATGCCTCTTTTTTAAGCCTTTGTAACAAAACATACCTAAGTCGTCTGTGGAGTACTAGCTGAAGTCAGTATTTTTATTAAAGAAAACGCTAATGATGCATTTCTTTCGGTCGCCTTTTACTTAATTTTCGAGGAGAGAGTGAGGAAGAAACTCAGAAAACAAAATTAACTAAATTTAACCAGAATAAAAACTAACATCTTCACATTGTACTGATTGAAATACAGATGTTTGTCTGCAATGGTGGTGGTTATTTATACCACGATACTTCACTCCACCATGAAGTTACGTCTTTCATGTCTTTATTGCTACATAAAAGACAACCCATCATCAAAGAAATTTACAGGTCACTGCAGCGCCACAGAAGACAAAATGAGGGAAAATGAATAGGAATACAAACACAATTTAAAAACAAAATTACAAACACAGATACACTGTACACATTTTTCTGTTTGCGAAAAATTAAAACCACGTGAGTACAGATGTATAGAGTATGTACTTGCACTAGAAATAAAGAAATTGGATATTACACAAAGTAATATAATATATTGTTGTATACTAATGCGTACGTGTATGTCATACACAACATACACTGGTCTGCAACACTGATCATCTCGTTACAGTGCAAAGGTCTGCTGTGAAACCTTTGACCCTGGGAATTAAATGGACGCTACTTGACACAAACCATCTGTCTGAAACATCCTTGAAGACCAAGCATACGTTCATGACAGTGGGGCCCCCGACAGGACAACGCATTCAGGGACATCCCAAAAACTGCTCAGGAACTGCCAAAAGAACGCGACAAAGATCTTAACGAGTCGATGTGTTCTTAAAATTCCCCAGAACCAAATCTGGCTGCGCATCCATCAAAAATTATGATCCATGGAGGTCCCACTGTCAAGACACAGTCACATGACGTCTGGAGTGTGATCCTATGGGTACCTTTGAATACTGTGGTTTACTGCGCGGGACCTACAAGTGGAACGGTGAGGTTACAGGAAGGAGAGGTGAAAAAGGTCCATGAGTTTAAGTAAGGTTAGGTTCACCTGTTCAGAGTGACGGGGAGTTTGGTAAAGAGGTGAAGAAATGAGTTGGTCAGTGACAATGGCACTGACAAAAAGACAGGAGGCAGAGCTGGAGGAGGCAGAGTTAAAGATGCTGAGATTCTCTTTGGGAGAGACGAGGATGGACAGGGTGAGGAACGAGCACATCAGAGGGACGACACAGGTCGGACGTTTTGGAGACAAAGTAAGGGAGGCCAGATTGAGATGGTTTGGCCATGTGCAGAGGAGGCACAGTGAATATATTGGTGGATGCTGAAGATGGAGCTACATTGCGGGAGGCAAAGGAGATTGATGGATGTGGTGAAAGACGAGATGCAGATAGTTGGTGTGAGAGAAGAAGATGCAGAGGACAGGGAGAGAAGGAGGACAATAATTCGCTGTGGTGACACCTAGAAAAGCTCAGTAAAGCCGAAAGAGGACAAGAAAACTAAGTGGGACCTATGTAACACATAAGTTCTTTCTCCCTGGCTATCTCCATTTCTTGTTTTCAGTTTTCGGTCAATTATTTTGGTGAGGTGATGCGACTGCTCTCTTCCGGATTACATCTAACGGTCAAAAGGCAACCGAGTGTTTGTACAGAAGGCATGTTTCCTCAAATAAAAGTCAATTTCAAGGACAGCTATTTATTCTTCTCATGAAATATTTGAAAGCTGAAAGTAACGGGCTACATGGGTCGCTCGTTAATCCCAAACACTGGTTCGCAAGAAAATCAGTTAGATTTTAAATCCAGTCTGGCGTCACTTCCGCTAAACAGATTAAAGTTACATCGAATATATAGCGATGTGACTATATTGAACACAAACCTCAACAAGTCCGGTAGCTAAATGCATCGGTGACGATTTGACGTGTTTAAGAATTACGACAAAACAGAAAATCATGCGAATTCTTGTCGGTGAGTTTGCCCATCGTTAGCAACGTTAGCTAGTAGCGCCCGTCTGCGCACCGAAGGCAGCTAAACGGTTTTCTTTTAAACACATGTCTTCATAATTTACAAAAACACGTTAACATGCTCACTTTTTAAACATTTCTTACCGTTAACTGCGACTTTATTCAGGCCAGACACACGGTTGCTACTGAAAACAGTCCATGTCGCTATGATACAACCGAGCATGCGCCATGCGAGGGGATCTTTGGGAAACGTAGTTTTTCTCAGAGGTGAACTAAGGAAACTTTAACTAGCTTTCTTGCAATAACGTTTTAATGCCTTTATCCTGAGATAATGTGATAATCAAACCACTTTCAGAAGAAAAGGATCGACATGCTAATATAAATACACGCAATGATGATAACTTTAAAAAACTGGGGAAAGGTGGAAAATGTCAGATCACTAAAGACCCAATAATGATCTACTCTATTTATCAGATTGCGCACAACCAACCATTATTATTATTATTAAGAACACAAAGCCATTCAGGGCAAGGTTTTTTGTACAATTACGCCCCGATAACACAGAACATAAAACAATTAAAAACAGTATATATAATATACAAACATGTAAAATTAAGTTTCCATACAAATGGAAACATCATTTCAAATGCTCAGTTTTATGACTGCTAAGAGATATTTAAAATGAATTAGCCAGATTTTGTCTGATTTTTCCATCAAAGCTCACAAACCATGGTCCAATCTTAGGGAACTTAAGAAGTCCTTTTATGAAAAATGATCTTAATCAATCTTGGTAAATAAGCCATCTGTTGTTATTGTGAGATGATCAGGTGAATTAACCTGATACCACAAGAAAATGTCCTTCATTATCTTGATAACTAGAATTTAAAAGTACTGTAGTTGCAGGCATGATTGTCTTTGGCTTTCATGTGTGATTTCACTGGCTTGATAATTATGTGACTTTTTAATTTCTGACTTCTACATCACACTTAATTGTTGACTTAATTGTAAACATAAAAGAAGGCTAATGTAAAGAAGGCTGGTCACATGACTTGCTCCTGGATTCTCTTGTACGTTTTTCCTGCAGCGCTCCCTCACTTGTCTCCTGAGTACATCCATCAGCTCTATTTCAGCTGCTCTCCATTATCTTTTACCCATGACCATCTTTGGAGCGACACTGGGCCAATTTGAGGACTTAGTTTGACCTGACTTTACATGTAGGCCTATTTATGAGCGGCGTGCTGGTGCGGCGCTGTACACATGCCCATCCCGAGCAGCTTGACAGGCGCGCTGTCAGATGTCTGCCTTTCATGAATTGGCAATGGATCTCATTTAGTATCCTGAGATGAGTGTGCCGGCTGGACAGAATGAGTTCAGTCTACATGTCAGGCTCACTGGGCCGTGACAGTCTCCCATCACTGCTGCTTCTACCAGCCATAACCTTTGACCCCCCCCCCCACCAATCTC
>KV751377.1:2815116-2829874 GCA_001698575.1 Mola mola | reverse complement strand
AATCTCTTCAGGCCGGGACGGTGGGCAGAAGCAGCGTCTGTCAGGGAGTCAGCCTGTCGTTGAAGTTATGATGCCTGCCGACCTTTTGTTCAACAGGCCGTGCCCGCCTCCAGGCAGCAACTGTCAAGTGCGCGATCAGATGAGCGTGGAGGCGCTTTCTTACCTCCGTCTCGCCCCCACATTGTAATATAGGCAGATTTCCCGTCCGAGCTTCCATCCAAAGAACAGAAACTGCAATTTAACAGCAGAGGAAGAAGTTTGCTTGTTTAACATCCACCTTTTCTGGTGTGACTCAAAGACCTCCCGCCCGCCTCAGTCTGTTTCAGGATGCAGCAGCGAGGCTTCTTACTGGTTCTAGCAGATGACATCACATCACCCCAGTCCTCGCTTCCCTTCGTCGGCTCCCTTTTGTGTTTAAAACATTATTTTATCGCTTTTTTCCCCTTTAAATTCTTATTTAAGAGTATATTGGTTGTTTTTGTTTTGAATTTGCAAGAAACTGTTTATTCCCGAAAAAAAAAAGCTGCACGGACTTGGAGGAAATCGTCTCTTTTGGGAGGCTGTCCAAGTACCTGCCTGCAAAAAAAAATTCATACATTTATGACTTTATTCTTGTAAATGTATGACTTCATTCTCAAAATCCCCCCAAAGATCCTTAAACTGTCGCAGAATACAACCAGAAAATAGAGGAAAGATGTATGTAGTATTTAAGTATAAAAAAAGTCAGATAAAACGGCTTGTGTATTTAGTGTGACTCCTCTCTCACTCAGCATGTGTTGAACTCTCTTGTGAAGGTGAGATGAGATTTCCTGCACTGATCCTCTTGTGTATCACAGCTGGTTTATTCAGACATGCTAAAAGCTTCTTATTGATTGTTTGAGCCGCATTTGGTCTTTTTTGTGTTGATCAATACATTCACATCTTGTTCCAGTTTAACTCATTGGAAGCTGCTGATATATGAGACCGACTTTCAGTCACGTTGTTCCATCCAAAATGCCAACGGTCACAAAGTCTGACAGACATAAAATCATAATTTAGCACTCAGAGGGAAATCAGCTAAAAACTGGATACTCAAGATGTGGTTGATGGAGGAAGATGGACAAAAAAGGAGAAAACTTTCTTTGACGGAGCAGAAGAAGTCCAGCAGGACCTGGCTCAGCATCTGGCAGCTTCATCATTCATCCTCTGGAACACACTTGATTGGGGATGTTTTCATTTTTCAGCATTTTAATTGTGTAAGGTAACTCCCCAAATATCAAATATGGACAACATGTCCACTCTAACACAAATAAAAACTGATGCCACATGTCGCCATCCAGCATAATTATTATCAATCAGTCCAGTTTTTGTGTATAACCTGACACCACAACTTAAAATGATTCTCAGTGGATTTGAACAAACTGTAGCGATGTGAACCCATCTGCCCGTAAACCTAAGCTTAAACTTTAAAATTGCTTCCTAGTTTGTTCTAATATTATAGCTGTTAATGTCCTGAATTCTTCACCTTGAGAGACATTTATGTTTAGAGGTGGCAATGATGGTGGTTGTGACTGTATGACATCACAACTCTCCATATATTCTATAATAATGGAGAATTTTAAGCCCCTTGTAAAGTGTGTGAACGCCCAAAAAGCTGTCATGCATGTAGATTTACCATCAAACATTTTGTTTTGGAAGGTGGGAGATCAAATTTAACCTTTTATGGATATTACAGAGGCAGTACTGGATCACTTGGGCAGAGAAGAAATAAATGACAGAATAAACTATGGAGAGAGATGAATTTTAAAAATATTTTGTACCTCAGTTTTTCGTTTTTCTTTTAACCAATTTCCTGGATTTTTGCTTCATGCTATAATTCTTTGTTTAATTTCACGCTCATGTTTGGCCTGACTGCCTGCTTTTGTCCTCCTGATTGACCTGCTCCTGTGATTCTAACATTACTCCTTGTTATGTGTTGCATGTCAGCACTGTACGATGTTCAGACTCCTCATCTTTGGTCATAAAACTGGTTTAAAGACAAAAAAAAGTCCTCCTGAGCCTCAGGAGCGTCCCAGAAGTGACACTAGGTGGCAGCTGCTGATCATCGTCCTCCTCCTCCTCCTCACTTCAGCTGACGATGATGATGATGATGATGAGAGGAGGAAAGACACTGAGTCCGTCTGACGGTGACGGGAGGTTTTCTGTTTCAGAACCTTGTCCGTGTGCGGTACAGTGTTGCCATGGCTGCAAGTTCACCGCAGGAAGTACATTTATTTCATCAAAAGTACATATAAATACTCTCTTACAGTCTTACCAGAAGTAAAAGTCAGTCCACAGATCATTGTTAACTACAGATAATGTACCTTTATTCCTAAAGTTACTGATGAATTCATATTATTGTTGATGAATCACTCTAATGGTAAATGTGAACATCATTCCAATGACTTTATTTTATATATTACTGTTGGCTAATGGATCAATAAAGTTTTATAGATATAATAGTATTATTCGTATTATTAATTGGACAATATAACTTAAGCACTCAGATGAATGTTAATGTAAAAAAATACATTTTGAGTGAAGTAGATGCACCTCAGTGTATTTAGTCATTTTTATCCATCATTTTAGTTGATAAAATGTTGTAAAATAACAGAAACACAATGAATGAAACCAGAAAAAACAAAAGTTATTGTGTAGCCTTGCTCTTGTCTGTTGATCTGGACCAACTGCAATGTCCCAAAACGGAGCTCTGCGATCGCTCAATCAGCTTTTTCATGTTAAACCATGAAAGAGATGCAAAAGTGACACAGGCCTTGACCGTTTTTGTCAACTTGAACAATCAACTCTGTCAGCACTGATCCCAATATGAACTGAACCGTACTGCTGACGGAAACGGTACTTTAAATATAGTGATTGTGTACTGCGTATCTCAACTCGTGCTATGTGGTGAGCATCTGTAGGCATTTGTAGAGATTGTGCGTACGTTACACTCCAGAATGAATGACGTAAACATCACAAGGCTTCACATAAAACCTGGGCCAAACGTGGCCACTGACAACGGCGCGCCACATGATGTAATCTACGGCCATGAGGGTGGTGGAGGGGTTGGTCTCTCCCAGCCATCTCACGACCACTGTGTGTCTCCCCTCTCTGACCGTCTAATGTCGGCCTGTTGGCTGTGTGTGTGTGTGTGTGTGTGTGTGTGTGTGTCAGCTGTTGCTGCAGCTCTGCATAGATCCGTCTGCACATTAAGATGCCAGTAACTACGAATGAGTCCCACAATACTAACTAGGGGCCACTAAGGGGCCACCAGTGATGAGTTAAGAGGGATAATATGGATCCTTATCAGTCGATAAAATATGTCCTCTTATGGTTGCCAAGATACCTGATCATTTCACATGGAAGTAATATGCAGTATACTGTATAACCTTTATCTAATACGTCTCTGTGTTTTCTGCAGGCTCATAAAGGCAAGCATGCTGCCACCCACTGGATCAGAGAGCATGCAGGATCTGCTACGGCCATTAATTAAACCCTTAAAAACTTATTTCTGATTCTCAGAATTACATATTTTGATTTTGTAATGAAAAAAAAGAGCCCACTGTTGCTGTGAAATGACTTTGATTTCATTCTACACGTCTGCATCCTCTAGGCTGTCTGCATGTGCTATTTTAGCCCCACCTCCTCTCTGCTCGTTGCTCCGCCCTCTCACCTGCGGCTGGAACTTGCCCGCTCTGTTATCAGCTGATTTTTAAACTAGTCTACTGTACGCCGCACAGTGGCCAGTTCTAAACACTGGAGTAATTCAACCACACATGTTTGAACCAGACACGGGAGGAAGAGGAGGAGCTACTTGTACAAGAACGCCTACAAGCTGAGGCATCAGAACGGGAGGTTTTATTTCTATGGTGTTAAGTCCTGCCCCCACACGCCATCAGGATTGGTTCAGGAACCAGAATTCATCGGCCATGATGTTGACTGTTTATTTCAGTCATGATATGTGTTGTGGTACATAAAAACAACACGTGCACATGTGATCTGATTTTTTTAATCAGAGGTGGCTGTTAAAGAATTAATGCATTGGATAGTATTTTAATTCACAGTTTTTCTAGTGTCTACGTGATTAGATTGGATTAGAATGAAACAAATAAGAAAGAACCTTGACTTATTGGACTAATTTTTATTTTGATGGTATAAATAGTATAAATAGTATTCCAACGCAGTACTTTGCGTTTACTGCGGTTTGTGTACCTGCGGTGACAGAGAGGGTGGCGGAGTGAGTCCGAGTGAACCACACTAGGCCCACACTGAGCATACTGTCTGTTCCTGGATCTCCGGAGCTGCTCATTAATTATGTTGAAGGTGAAGTCTGACTCGGGGATCGGCGGTTATGAAAATTTCATCAATCTGGTGAGCGTGAAGGGGAGGGAGGCAGGTGGGGGGGGGACCAGCTGCTCCTGTCAGAGGCCACTTCTGGTGGACGAGCGGGGGGTCAGACCAGGACGGTTCTGAGTGTGTGTGTTTGTTACAATAGGTAGTCTGTGATTGCCCTGTTTGCAGAAAAAAAGACAAGATTTTAGGGAATATCTGACAACCTCTGCTGAGTCATTTTAATGTTCAGAAAAAAACACAGCATCTTCCAGCATTACATATTTTAAGATCCTGCATGTGATTTTTCCTCGGCCCTTTAACAAACCGGACATTATTTACATTCTTGACTCATTACCTGTAAACTAAAATCGAGAATTTTACTGTTCTAATTTTTGAAATAATGACCCACAGCTCAAAAAGTTAAAAACAAAAAAAAACAAAACAAAAAGAAAGAAACAGCTCAAAATATCAAACAACAAAGGCTCAAAATATTTCACTTCCCATGTAATGAATACAGAATATATTAGAGCTTAATTGAAGTGAATTACGGGAACAAATACCTTTTTCCACATTTTTCTATTTTTGTAAATGGACTAGTAGTAATAACTATGTAATAAGAATCCCGAGCGTGAAGTTGAAGACCTGGAGTTTAGTAGGCTGAACAACAACAGGAAGGGATTCCAGTGTCAAGAATGAATATTCCATCACAAAAGGTTACTGACAAATGCCATAACATCGACTCTATACACTAAGTCATTATACTTCTTCAAACTGAGGCCTATTTTCTGAACTTTGACGGTCTAAAACATCACAGAATTCATCAAATCATCTTTTTGAATATTACTCCAGAGTTGGGCTGTAAAATGCAACGGCAGGAGGCTTGAGATAAATAGCCTCTGCCTACACTCAAACTGTTAGAGCAAGTCTCTGGTTCCATGGATTAGATACCTACAGGTAAGCAGCCGCATGTTCTGACTCAATAACTGTAAAGATACTGTGTAAAATCAATGTTTCTGCTTCCTGTTGCTCCTCAGACACGACCAGTCGGTTGCCGAAGGGGCACCGTTTTCCTCCACCTTCTGATGTTTACAAAAGACAAAATCATGGATTGGAATAAATCCGCATCATGAATTTGTGTTTTGTAAATATCAGAAAGCAGCTGGAGAGTTTCCCCTCTGCTGTTGACTGAATGTATCTTAGGAGCTCCGTTAGTGAAAAAAGGGAATTATTTCCAGTGTGCCGTCACACACATTATTGTTGCATTGTTCACTCTCATCAAGCTAATTGGTCCTAAAACTGTTAGGTGTAGCTTGGTGGACCCAGACGCAGACGCAGACACAGACCAACGTGGTTTTCAGTAAAAGAGGTTTTATTCCACGAAATGTGCGAGGGCTGGCAGGCGGGAGCAGGCAGTAGTGGTCCAGGTATACTGGCGAGAGAGAGAGAAAACAGTTAGAACTGAGCCGACTAGGAAAGAACACAAGTTATAGCCTGAGCGAACGCTACCACGTGGTGGGGACAACGATCTGGCGAAGAGCGGGTGAAGAGCCCGGGTTGATATACTGCTGGTTGTGTCGTTGATGAGCCAGGTGAGCAGACTGGGACAGGTGAGTTGATTGCAGATGGGCGTGTAGAGTTGGGAGCCAGGAGAGCCACGCCCAGGCCAACCCACACACCATGACAAAAGCTGCATAATGCTGCAATTTCCCTCAAAAAAGTGTACTTTGTAAAGTCTTCCATCCTCAAACTTCAGGAAATACCAGAATACCAAACAAAACATTGGACTAATGTGCAATAACATGCAATTCAGCATCAGCAGTGGATGTATAGTGTCTGCTCATGGATGGATTACCAGTGGTTCAGTGAAAGGTCACAAAGGGTCAGAAGAGAGTGGATGTAAACAAGTTCTTGTAAATCATATTTTCATGTTTTAAAAGTCATGTTTACCAAAAATAGCTGCGTTGCTTTCAGCAAACAAAAGGACTATTTGTAACTGCGGATGAATCCACATTTGGAGTTTTAGTGAGTTTTCGTGGCAGCAGGATGACGGACGCAGCTCAAGATAAACTCATTACTGGGAACAGTAAGGATTAAATTTTAGGGTCAAATGAATTAAAACCAAACCGATCAGAGGAATTAACACTAGAACATATATCACAGATTTGCTCTTTGCGTCAAATCATTTATCCTGCATTTTAAGTTTTAAATGGAGGGGGTGAGTTTATATCCTATACTGCAGCCAGCCTGCAGGGGGCCACAGAAACTTGTCATAATAAAATACTGGTGTTAGATAAGTTTTTCGGTTGTTGCTGTTGATCCTTCATTTGCTGTGATAAGAGCAAAGGGTCTGAGTTGCCCTCCTCCCCCGTCCCTCCAGCAGATCCACTGACTTCCAAAGCAGGAGGACTTGTGACCTTCTGTGTCCGAGGTCGTGCCCTCCACCACCTGCCCTCCTCCTCCCGCAGCCGGCTCTCTGACAGACGTGTAAACAGATGCGGCTGTTGTTTAGCGTGACAGGTGATTATAGCTGGCACCGGTGCCAAGGCAATTAAACCCGAGGGCTGACAGCGCCATTTGGCGAGCTGTTATTTTGATGCCGTCGTAATTGTAGCTGCACATTTTCACCTGCAAGGCCGAGGCCGTTGAACATCATTAATCTGAGCAGGAACACGGCCGGCTGGAGGTGTTTGTGAAGAAGAACCGGCGTTAGCTCGTGTCGGTTTGACGTACGGTAATGAGAGAGCTTCCTGGGACGTGAGATTCACCGTATGATAATGAGCTCCAGTTGGCTGGGCTCTGTTTTTATGTTCAGTTTTAGGCGCGCTGCTAACATACATCACATCTAAGGCTCGTTTACGGGGCCACCTCTCTCAGTCAGATCAGTCGCAATAACTTCCTGCAGAGTTGGCAAACGTGACCAAACGTAACATGAACATAACATAGAAATTTTACCTTGTTTTGGTATATTTCTGCGTACGACAACTTAGTTTCATTTCCAGTAGTAATTATTTAACAATGAAGACAACGTATTTTCAGCACATGCATGGGGTGAAGCACCTCTCCAGACCAGAAGGGGGCGGTATATGTCAGTCAGGGAAATCAGAGGATGTAGCTGCAGAGATTTTATTATTTCCGACAGACTCTCGCTCGCTCAGTATTCCAAAAAAACAACATTTTCATCTCTTTCTTCCACACTACAGAACGAAGGGGCAAATTCTGGACCTAGGAGAATAAAGATTTTGACAATAAAATTATAAATTTACAAGAAAAATCATGTACATACAGGAAAAATCTCTTTATCTTATGAGAAAAAAAGTGTAATTTTACGAAAGTAAAGTCATAACTAATGGAAATAAACAAAACAAACAGCTCCTTGGACAGCCTCCATGCCTCACAGCGGCCATCCCCAGCATTTCTTTCTCCAAAATAAAGCAATTTCCTCTACGTCCATGTTGTTCTTTCTTTGAAATAAACAGTTTTTGCAAATTCTCTCCAAAGTCCTGATACTGATGATGATGTGGTGCTGATGTGCCAAAAGATGAAGAATTTTGTGAAACCTGTACTGAAGAACAACTTCACAAAGTTCTCCACCTGCCTCATTATAGTAACTTTAGCGATCCTCTGACTTTTCATCCAGCGCCATCATCGGGTCACCACTCTGACCCAGAGTGTTGTGGCTGATAAAACACATGCAGGCAGACATGTGACTGTGCAGCCTTACAAATATTGAACTCAGACACTGAGAACTCTCTGCGGTGCACGGGAACACCTTTAATAAGCTGAATGTGTGTGCAAATCCTCCTCGTTGTCTCATAGTCGGCTTCAGCGTGTGAACGCACGGAAACCACGAGGCAGTCGATGTAGATCAGGAAATCCTACCCGGCTCAGTGTCAGCGCTCAGCCGGTCCAGAGGAGCACATGACACCGTTTGTCGGTGCGGAGTGACGCAGGCTGTTTTTCTTTAATTATGCTGCTGGGCCTCGGCTGACCTCTGCTAATAACATTTAATCGGCAGAGATTGAACTAATGGGCAGGCTGTGATGAGGTTCAGCCTCCGCTGTCGCGACTTTCCTGGCAGAGGGATCTGCGTAGCGTGACGGAGCCCAGGCCGACGGGTCCGTCCTCCCGTCCTCCCTCCTGGCCTTTCTCTTTATTTAGCTGAGCGTAAAGGCCGGGATCAAACCTGTGGACACACAGGAGGATCCATTAGCTTCCACGGCTGCTCTGAGATCTGCGTGAGGTGACTTTCCACATAATCTCATTCATAAACCTTTTGGCTTGAAAGGTTCTTATATAGACACTTACAGACTACATTTTGAATCAATCGATCAGGCTTTATTAATGTAGCACTTTTCCTACATCGATTGTGGCCAAAAGTGTTTCACGCAACCGAACACAACCTGTCGTTCTCCCACAGTGAAAACTTTACAGGTGGGCCACTAAAATGAGAGCACGAATTAAAACAGGACATGAAACAAAACAGTACATTTATTAACATTAGTTAACATTAGTTAAAAATGTAATTAATGTGCTAACTAATAATTTACTGTTATAAAGCCTTCGTGTGAGCTAAGATATTAATTCTTACATTATTCAATAGTTTAAAACTACCCTTAAATAAAGTATTATTTAGGGATACATGTTTTTTAACTCTACAATAAGGGTCATATTTACTTTATAAGTTTAGTACAATTTTAAGGGGCTTGTACTCGTCAGGTACTTTGATTTTCTGCTACGTCCACGACATCACTTTTTGGAGGCAAATTACATGCTGCATCAGAGCCAAAGTAAGGAAATGTCTAATGCATGCGTGCATACATGTAAATAGGTCACACTTGGCCCAGCTGTTTCGTACCGTGCCCCCTCTCCCCAACCCCCCCGTGGCCCAGATCTCACCTGGCTCTGTGCGGGCCTGAGCACAGGCGTTACTCGTAATTACACCTTCACGCTGAGAGAAAAATGACTGCAACTCTACTGAATTTGTGGCTCGTTTGGAGTGAAGGATTTTTACAGAGACAGCAGAAAAACGAAGCATTTCAGTCGTATTGTCATGTCCCCGTTGTGTACGTGTGCTGGATCATGTGCTTAACATGTGCCCATGTGCATAAGTACACCTCTTCCGAGCGTGTCAGTGCGAAGGAAGTGTAGCACGGCACTGAGCGCTCACACTAGTCAAACCATCCAGACTTGGCGACTCAAACGTTTTCGAGCACGGAACAGATGGGCCCTTTTATTTTACTTACTTTATTACCAGTAAATAAGATATGACATGACATGAGCGCTCAAGCGCCCCCAAGTGGCTGGTTCCTCCATCTCCTTGTTAGCAAGATGGGAGATTTACCAAACTAAAAACTCCAAATACACCTAAAGTTTATTTAAAAATGACTTCAGATGTTTCAGATGCTTTATGACCGTTTTGTTTGGTTTAATTAGTTATTTGATGCTATGTATGAAAAATATCAGGTGAAATGATTGACAGCTGATCCCTGCTTGCGATTGGGTCAGGTGGGCATATGGGCGGGAACTGAACGCGGCTCCACCACCTGATTACTGCTGTGCAGCTTCTTCCTCCAAATGACGCCATCAGCACCAGATGGCCTCACTGAGCTAAAATCCCGAAGCATCATTAACTGACAACCTGCGAGCGAGTAATCTTATACACCACGTGTACAATTTATACTTGCATTTGTGTAAGTATGTAATTACATGTACATAAAGAGCACTCAGAGAGCGCACACTTCTACCAAGCCCCAACAGTCCCTCTTTTGTTTGGGACTTAATGTGGCCTTTTTCTCATCCATTCAACTTAGCTTTCTCAAACATCTGTGTATTGACAAAATTCTGTTTAAAAAATTCAAAAATTTCAATTCTGAAACTAGTTGAAACGATGCCTTAGTTGAATTTTAGAAAAATTCAAAGTTATGGTTGTGAACTTGACCTTTGACCTTTCAAGGTCAAACTTATCTTTGGATTAAATCCTGACACTATACATGTGTGGTGCAAATTAGAGGTAAACTGGTTGCGTTTTGGCCGAGAGAGGGTTGTTTGAAATTTCACTCAATTTTTACAAATGGAAATGTTTGGAACGTTCCCTGACCTTGACCTTTGACCTAAAAAGCCCCTCAAAAAATCATGAAATAAAGTCGTAAGTTAGCCCGCTAACAAACTGAACTGAAATGTTTTTGTACATGTTTATATATGCCGTATGTTGTACAATTAATTGTTTCAATGCCAATGCAAAATATAACTTAAATACAGTTTAAGTAAAGGGGAAATTTTACATAAAATCTTTTTGTCAGTTGTCTTCAGCTGCAGCTGTCCCATCACTTTTGTACCAGGATTAACATTAGTCACTCAAGGTAAAACTGGAATCACTCCACAGAAGGTCCCTCTTTTCCGTCTATTGTTGTCCGTTTTAAATAAAGGTGCAAATCTCCATCTGTCTGAAGGATCATCTGCTCATCGGCAACGCGGACGCAGTCCAACACTTTGCGTGTAACTTTAGCGGCGCAAAGGTGACAGTCTGGCTCGGCGAGTGGAAGTTAAGTGAGATTTGAATACTCTGACGTCTGGAAGCGTCTCAGACGGTGACATAAATGGGCCGTGGCAGTCAGCGTCTGGGAGAGAAAATCCTTGGATCATGTGAGATAAATGGTGCGAGATCGCACCAGGAGAGCACGTTTTAATTCCTCCCAAAAAGAGACGGCAGACATTCTGTCATTTCCACAAGTCATCTGGAATCTTATTCTGCTTTTTAAGTTTGGAGGCGAAGTCGCTGGGTTACTTTCTCTGCTTTTTCACTTCCAAACTCGAATGGTCCTTTTAAGCACACAGTCGAACTCCTCAAAGAAACGCGGCAGCTAAAACAATGTTTAATCTCGGCCTCCTGGGGATCACCGAGTGCTGTTTGATGGGAGACGAGGGTGTCAATTAAGAAGAAGAGACTTCAAAATGGAGGCGATTAAACTTTGAAATCTTTAAAATGCTCCCTGCTGAATTGTCTTCTCTGCGGAGAAGGTCGCCAAAGTGTACCGTTTCATTCCGCATCGTGCAACGAGCAGAGACAAGCGGTGTTTATTTACTCCGCCACCGCTGTCAACACGCCTCTGTCGACTCTCTCCACGTCCCAGCTGTCACAGAGGCGTTTTTAAAGCCTCCCCGCGAGGTGTCAAGTCGGCTCGTCGACGACAGGATACCACTTGTACGTGAGGAACTTTAAGGGAAGGAGCTGAAAGACGGATAGACACACGTGTGTGTGGTTCTGCTGTTTGGTTTACGTGGAAACTCACTTCCTTGGCCCTGGTGTGCTTTGGCCCAGTGGGGCTGCTCGCATACGTTTACGTGACGAATAGACGATGAGACTGTTGCTGTCAACAGTCAAAGGAGAATGAGGAGAAAATGCCTCTCAGGGGTCCGCCACAAATACACCAATCAGCCACAACATTAAAACCACCTTCCTGATATTGTCTTGGTTCTTGGTTCTTGGTTCTTGGTTCCAGGACGGCTCAGCCCTGTTAGGACATTTAGAGGAGAACTCTGAGGGGCAGCTGATGGCAGCCGGAGCTGGAACTTCGCCCCACCTCTGGTTTGGTTGCGCGCCAGGAATATTTAGGACTGGATTTGATTGGATTCTGGGATGTTTGGAAACCAGGTCAAAGCCTCGCTTGACTCAACTCTCAGCTGCTGCGGGAGGAAGCTCAGTTATACTCACGTACCCCCCAGACAACTCTTGTGAAAAACATTGGATTTGAGTTTATCCAGAAATAAATGATTAGCTAAGAAATGCATTTAATCAAAGCTGTACTCATTTCAGTATGGCGTATTTTTGAAGAGCAGAGCAGGAAGGCACCACGTTCACGAAAACAGACAATGGGTGCTGATATAAAATACTGCTTTTTTAGGGTAAAATATGTAGTTCTGTCCTTTTTAGATTACCTCAGCATGGAATAAATCGGTTTTTAATGTGCGTGTGTTTATTTCTTTAAACATCAAATCACATCAGTGATCGGGGTGAAATTTCAGAATAAAAGCCCGTTGTCTTCGTCCTCCTCCACGGAGCCGATATCTTCCTCTCCTCACTCCTTCTGTCTTCTTTTAGTTCTTTTCTCCTGCCGTTGTCACGCTCTCTCAGCTGCACGTGTATAATAAAGCCTGCCGCACTGCATTTAGATAAACATCTTTCATTTGTTCAGCTCAAACCGCCTGCAGCGATGGTTCCTCCGGACTTCAGGGTTTATTCAGCTGTCACTAATTATTTAGATCCATATCCTGATTTCATGATGAAGGCGAAACTGTTTCAGAGGCGCTGGAGGACGCCTGTTATGAGGTTTAAACACACGACTTACTGTGGCTCCTCTCTCTCTCATATAAAACGTTTGTGGCGTGTTACTCCACAGAGCTTCGAAAGCGTCGCTGGCCGATCTAAATTTAGTCGTGAAAATATCTTTAAAAAATCTGAATCCTTTTGAAACAAGCGAGGACAGCGATGGGTCACGCAGCATAAACATGTGCAGCTGTGTTTTTCAGCTGGAGATACATGGAAACAACTGTTAGCGTGCTAATTAGCTTGTTGCATTTATTCACATCCCGTCTCTTGTGTCTCTCCCATAGGTGGCAGTAGAGAGGATTAGAGTCAAGCTGCCATCTTCCAGTTTGGCCCTCAGCTGACATGAACAATCGACTCTTCTCTTTCTCTCGACTTTTGTTGAATGAATCGCACGTGCAGCTCTCGCCATCACTTTCCTATTTTAAACATTGCAAACAGTACATACATGTCGAGTTTTCCCAGGAATCACTTTATTTTGACACTGACTAGCTCTGGCGCTAACATCAATACAATGAGGAGTATGTTCAAGTTTTAATTGTTCTAATCAAGTTGGTTTCAGTTATTTGATGCTATAAAAACGGGGTGAAACATCGTGATTGACAGCTCAGCTCTGTATGGGGCGTGACCTTGATACCACGGCTCCGTCTGCCAGTTGCTGACACACCAACTCCGGCTCTAAATCATGTAACCAACGCTTAGATACTGCATATTCTGCCTTCATTTTTACAGTCAGAGAAACAGGTGACACATCGTCCGTCTTTCTCTCTAGCGACGCTCCAAAACAGTGCATTCATCACTGCACGGCCTCATCTGTCTCTATGGGGAAAATGTGTGGTATTGAGAGATGTGGCAGTTTTCCATTGCGAAAATCCGTTCCATTTAATTATTTTTGGCACCTCCTCGCTCGTTTCAGACCTCTGATCGGTCAGTGAGAATCGTCATCGCTTAACAACTACTCGATCTGAAATACACAGCCTATACCTTTAAATACGGATTGACAGGTGAGTTAGTAAGTAATGGCATAGCTACAGCTCAGTTTGTATTATTCGTCCTTCTATGCTAACGTTAGTGTAGCCTACTGCTTCGCCTGCAACATCAGCATAACAACCAGCTGGTGAAGGGGGTCCTCTGCGGTGGACAAAGAACCAGTGACGCCGAGTCGAGCAGATTCTGGGCCTGTTGAACAGGTATATAAATAAACTTGGCTCCACTTCCTCCTGTTGCACAAAACCCAGCCAAAATATGAACGCTGCCATCTTGCACCGCGTGTCGTCCATTGTTATATACAGCCAACTAGTCAAACCCAGCAAGAAAACCCCCTGAATCTCCTGTGCTCCGCCGGGCCTCAGCCATTGATCAGCTGTTTGTTGTCAATCCCACTTGTAAACAGGCTGTGTTCACTGTGAGTCAGCTGGTTGGACTTCCAGCTGAGTGTCAGGGCCTTAACCCCCATTCATAAACTATGTTTGTCCCTCCCCTACCTGACCGTTTGTAGAGGAAACACATTAAAATGCAGAAGCAAAAGCTCTGTTGCTTCATGTAAACATTTTGCATTAATCTGGCTTTTGTGTCCGTACTGCAGCTATAAATACTCTCGTCTTTAACAACGGTCAGCCCTGATCCAGGATCCCCGCAGCATCTCGGCACAAAACTTTCACACCGTCTCAACTTTAGCTGTCCGCCAAATTACTGTTGACACCCCGGAGAAGCGTCCAATATCAATCTGTAATGGGTTCTGATGACAAACTACATGGTTGGAAGACCGTGTAATCTCCCCTCAATTAATTAAAGCACACAGGGCTTTCCGGCCACCAAACAGCTCTGCCCACCCGCTGCTGTCAGCTGGAAAAGATTGAGCCTCGGCGTGCTGAGGAAGGCGCGGCGAGTGTGTGTGTGTGTGTGTGTGTGTGTGTGTGTGTGTTACTGTATCCTCAGGAAAAAAAAAAGCACTTTCAGTGAGTTAATTACCTGCATCACTTCCCCAGTCCATCAACACCAATTCATAGGCACCCACACACACACACACACACTCACGCACACACACACCCACACAAACACACACACACACACACACACTCACGC
>KV751377.1:2802037-2815071 GCA_001698575.1 Mola mola | reverse complement strand
CACACACACACACACACACACACACACACACCCACACACACACACACACACACACACACACCCACACACACACACACACACACACACACACACACACACACACACACACAAACACGCGCAAATCACAGCTGGGTCAGATTTAGTCACATAATTTAAAGGTATCAGTTGACACAAAATAAAAAAAACATCACAGAAATTGAAAATATTTCCTTTAATTTCCTCACAGACTCTTTGAATTTCAAATCATCTTCTTCTTCTTTAAAGACGTCTCAACCTGCTTACATTGTGGTCCGAACCAAGCAAAGTCCTAATATCAAAATACAGTTTATGATGCTCAAAAGTCCAGAACTGTTAACTATGTCCCCATCATTCTATGATAACGAAGCCTGCGGAAATGTGTTCAAGCCACAGAAGCAGAACTGAACATTTTCATAAAGTTGCAAACGAGAATCGACATCACGACAGTCGTGACGAGACCAGCCACAGGAAAAAAAAACAAAAAGCAATTTTTCTGCTTTAAAATGACGGCGGGCAAAAACGCTAAATGTTACTTCATAGCTGTTGTTACTTTCTGTAACAGCTGACGCTCTGCTTTAATGATGTTCAAATATTCATACAACCAAATATTCAGGGAAGTTTGAAACGTGAGTAAATTTGTTCGAAAATGCTGCTGCTGGACGGCATTTAGCCTAAAAGAACGTTTTAAAAAAAGAGTTAAAAACCAGAGTGATAGCTGTGACTTGTGTATTAAGATGGACGACAGGAAAACTCTCCAAAGCATCTGTATCGCCCCCTGGCGGCCACCGTCAGTACAGGTCACAAGCCCCTCCCCTTCAGTGACAGAACATGAAAGTGCGGTAATCGTGCTGACGTATGTTCTCGTGCTCATTTTGCTCATCAGTTTTGCTTGATATTGATAATTAATACTTAATACTTAAATCCCGTTTCTGGGATATTTTGTTTTTGTTTTTGTTCAGTGGGAGGAAGTGGAGACGTGTCGGCCATCTTTATTTATGTACGTCGTTAGGAGTTTCAAACAAGAATAAAAGTTCTGAACGTAAAGCCATCCATCACCAGACTAACATAGCCATCTCACTCAAATTACAGGCTGGGTTTCCATAAGCCTGTTTTTGATTTGCGCATTAAAGACATGAATGAAAAAACTAAAAAAAAAAATCGACAAGTCTTTACGCTCGGAGGAGGTGTTAAAGTTGGTGTATGTTTATAAGGTAAATGCAAATAAATGCAATGGAAACGGATGAAGTGAATAAAGGATGACGTTTAGAAAACGCGTAAAACTTCCTGTTTTCCGCTGCAGGACAGAAGCGATGGAAAATATCTGGGAATATCTGTAGTAGTAGTTCACATTTTGTAGTATTTCCAATGCTAATTGTGCAGTTTTTGTTGCATTTTCCTTTCATCGTTCTCTATGATTAGTTAGTTACGCTCTTTAATCGCATCCTAAATTTGTGCCTTCTTCTGTGGGAGAGAAACTCTGCCACCTGCTGGCTGTCTCAGTGAACTTCTAATGTTTGCATAACATTAGTGGACAGAAACACATAAATGTACCTTTTCTTTTTTCCAGTTTCGAAAAATTTAAAGTACATTGTAAGGGAAACTCAGCTACAGAAACAACCCATTCAGCCAAAACAAAAACACTACAAATAGAATAATAAGCACTGACAAACACTGACTGTGGTTTATTGATCTTATTCTTTCATTGCTTCATCACATTCACACACTGCCGACATACGTTTTATAACATATAAACACTCCTCTACTCAAAACATTGAAAAAAAAACCCAGCAAAAATAATAATTCTGATCACACATTGATTTTTCTCTCATTTGACTGTGTTGAGCCTTTAATGAATTATTGTTTTATTCCAGAAACAGTTTTAAATGTCCTCTATAATCTCTTCTGCTGTTTGACTTTCACACCACAGTTGGTTCAGTCATCTGCATAGATTTGATTTCTGTTGCCGGACGCCTTGTTTGGAAATAAAACTATTTACTTCTCCGGCCGTCCTCGACTTCTTCTCTTAAACTCCTTAACGAAGAGACAAACATCTTCATTTCTTGTTTATTTCACTCTTAAATCCCAACCGGCCTCCCCGCCTCTAATTAAAATGCCAGACGACTTGCAGCTTTACTTGAGCTTTGATAAGAGCTATCGGTTTGGAGTTACTTTGGCTATTGATTTGATTAAGAGGCTTATACATTGTTTAATGAGTTTTCCACTCGACTGCGCTCCGTCTAATCAGGCACACTGCCAGGTCCTGGGATCCTCCCTCGCTCCCTCTGTCCTCCTGTCTGTCTCAGTGTCTCTCGCCCCGTCAGCCACTGCTCAGATATCCACCTCTAAAGACTCAACTTCTTATTCTGTGATGAGCTCAGCTCATTGTCCCGGCATTGTCCATTTTTTATAACTGTTAGTTTGACTGTTGCTGTCGAATCAAAAGGCTTTTTAACTTTTCATTATTGGCCTTTTATCCAGCTGGCACATTTGTCATATTTAAAGGAGAACGCCGATATTTCCATCCTGAGCTCAGTTTTATGACAATTTAGTCTAAATTGCCATAAAATTTATCTTTCTTAAAAAAAAAAAAATGACTCCAGTAGTGAGTTTGGTTCCGTGTCGCAGGAAAAAGTTAAACAATGCAATTGAAAGGGGCAAGTCGAGACATTGGAGATAAATTACTACACTCAAAGTAACAATTTGTATTAGATTGTTTTGGTAGTTTTTCTCCTCATGTTGTGAGTCAGAATTAACTAACAGCTAAACGTTTATGTAAAGTCTACTTAGAATTACTCAATAAATTACACAAGCAAATACTCGTAAAAGTTACTAATATTAACTCAGTTCCAGTTGTTTATATCAATGAATCAATGTGGCTGTTATTATCAGTTTCACTATCTAATCTAATCTCTGACACAGGAGACGGTATTTATTATTATCAATAATTCTTAATCACCCAAATGTTCAACAAATAAACAACATATGTACACACTCGACCTCAGCAAACACAAAGTCAGTCAGAACCTGACATGTGGACACATCCTATCACTATCTAACAAGATCTTTTGTCTGACCACCATGGAGCTGACCGGGCCTTCTCCCTGAAGCCTGGAGGCTGAAACTGACACTGACGGGTATCAGGTATCAGACGCTTCAGGGATAAAGTCATAACTATACCAGAAAAAGTCCGAATACTATGAGAAAATAGTGATTTTAGCGTGTTTGCTTAGCGGACAGATATCAGCACCGTCATGAGGCTGCTGGAGAACTTTGTGAAGTTAGACTTCAGGTTCATAAACAGGGAACTTCTTCTTCAGCACCACATCATCATCAGTATCAGGACTTTGAAAAGAAGGACAACTACACGGACAAAAAACCAGGAGATGAAGGCCGTCCGAGGACCTGCCAGTTTTATTCATCTCTGAATAAAAACTCAAACCTCTCAGTCAGGAGGCCGCTGTCACGGCGCCTCTGTCCATTCAAGGTCTGGATCGAAGTGTACCTGATGTGAAAAACACTTGGAAATGCCTGTCATGTTATTCATTTTACTCCCCTTTGAACGAGCATCAGGAAAAACGTCTCATTCATGACGTCAAGAGCCCGGCCTCACCGGTCACATGGTGCGCGTCACGTGACCGTGATCCGGGTCAGGTGTGGTGCCCCCGAGGTCACCCGTGAAGAGGAATATGAATAATTCTCTCATTCCAAGGCCACGTCTATATAAACCTCCATTATGGAGACGGCGCGATCTGCGCCACGATTGACAATCATAGTGGCGTAATTCAGGCCTCTCCAGCGTGACAGCGGACAGATAAACGTGTCATAAATCACGGCGGGAAGGCTCCCGGGGCTCTCCGGGGAACAATCTGCCTGGATGGCCGCCATCCATCATATCGCCTCTTCAGTGGCGGGAACAAAGCCCCGCTCGCCACCGCCAACAGCCCGCCGCCATGAGACGCTCCTCCCCCGCCGCCTTGTGTCTCTCCCCGCGGTGAGATAACTCGATTTGATGTCGACAGCCTCCCTTTATTCTCCCCGGCCTGCGCGCCTCGGCCATTGTTAGCCTCTTGAGTTATTAGCAGCCTGGGCTGTCATTTCGTTAGCCGCGGCTAGCTTGACAGCTGCAAAGTTAATTAGCCCCGCTAATGGGGGAGCCGGCATTTGGGCCGGATGTGACGTCTGACGTGTGTCGAGAGGGAAAACAAAACAAATCAAGCGTTTCATTAGCGGGCTGTGACAGTTTGTGTTTGTTTTTTCGGGCCTGTAATGAAATGGCCCTGCTGCCGGATCTTCACTCCCTCCACTTATTAGAGCTCGGCGCCGAGGCGGGCCGAGGCCAGGTAATGATCAAGCTGTGTGACCGTCCTGATTAGGTGTACCGAGCGGCTCTGAGATCTGTTCATTCTGAGAGACCTGAACCGACGCATGGAGCTCAGGTGTTTTATTAAAGGACAATTACAATGTTTTTCAACCCGAACCCTGCTTGTCCAGCTTCTAGGATGTAAAATTTTACAAAATACTTTGTTTTTTGGAAAATTACCCCAGTATTAAAACTGTAAATCTCGAAAAGCTGTGCAATGCAACAGCACAGGGAGAGTCAAAAAGTCGGACATAGTTTATTTTTTCACCCCTAACTACACTTGAAATGTCACTGAAATGTCTGGTAACATGGAAAAGGTTCCTACAGTCAAAGACCTGTGTGTTTTTGACTTAATTACTGAAATTGTACAGATATTTTCCTGGATAGATTTCAACAAAACGGGAGGCTGGCGATTGAACCAACAAAGAAACACCTAAACGTTGGTGCAGCTGCGGATAAAGGGGTGAATCCAGGAATTTTTATTCCTGGATTCCTGTCACCTGCTCGACCGAGTGCCATTATATTATTATTTGTTTAACTAAAATGGGAAAAAATACCCAATAAATAAGTCCAAAATATCAGGTTAACACTTTGCAATAAGTGAACATTAATTAACATTAACAGTAATAATCTATTATTAACAGTCTTCATGTTAACTAAGATACTAATTCACCCATTGTTTAATAGCTAAATATCTTTTAGGGATACATGTTTTAAACTTTACGATACGGGTCACAAGGAGCATTAATAACTGGTTAATTCAGGTTAATAAATGCTTTATTAGGGTTAAGCACGTCTCATCGTATTACTTAACTGCTACTTAATGGAATTATTAAGCTAAATAATGTTAATAGCACACTTACAACTACTGAATAAGTATCTTAGTTAACATGACATGTCATTATATGACACATTAATTAACTGTTGGTAAATGTTTATTACTGCATTAACTAATGTTAATTAACACACCCTGAGTGTAAAGTGTTATCAAATAATATTGCAAGAATTCTAAGCCAAAACATGGATAATTAAATTCAAACATCACAAATGGAATCCCAGAATTCCAAAATTCCGTTTGTACGATTGTTGATGTACCGACATGGATTCGCAGCTTGTGAATTTACGTTATGATAGTAACAGTTTATTAGAGAAATCAACACTTCAAAAGTAGTCAGAATTGATTTTTAGATATCACAAAAAGGAATTTCCACTGCTGTAAATATCCAGAGTGGTTTATTGGTATCATAAAGGCCAAATGCAAGTAGTGATATCTGGACTGTAAATGTACAAATTCAGCATCAGATTTTCTATTCTCACCTCTCATAATCACTGATGACTATAAATTAGAGACACCTCCGTTTTTACTCACTTTTGGCACATATGTGAAAACATCTGTGTGTGATGGTAAATGTTGGGCTTGTGGTACGGATCGTTTTCAGTGCAGGAGATAAATCTCGGCTCTTATTTCTCTTTTTTCGTCTCCAGCGAACCTCTGCAGACGTTCCGCTGTCCTCCTCACTCTCACTCTTTCACCATAATTCCTTTATTTTCCCATTTCCTGGCATCTTGTCTCCCTAAATAGCTGCTCTCTCCTCTTCCATCTATAAATCACAGCCTCTTTGTCGGCGCCTCTGCCCGGCTGTGATAACCGTCCTCATCTGTGGCTGAGCTGTGGAGATTTATGGCTCTTTGATAAGCAACAAGCTCGCATCACTCTCAGCCAAACACACGGCCGCTCCTCTTGATGCCTTTATGCTCATTGTGTGGGGTTTCTGCCCCCCTCAGGAGGTCTTCGCAGGCTGCTGTCTGTGTCATTATTTTCCATTAGATAAAGCGGTAAATGGCCCGTGACGGTTGTGGGCTTTGATAGAGAGAGGAGAGGTGACGGGCTCCTGCAGACACTTCATTGTGCGCTTGATGTGTTTGTGTCGGCCTCCCTTTCACGGCGGCTCTTCTTCGTTTGGCCCCTAATTCTGCTTAATTGGCAGTCAAAGGAATTCATCAGTGGCGACAGACGTGACACTCGCCTCAGTCCTGGTTTCACAGGAGATTAACACTGAACGGTTGCAGTTTTCTCTGGATTTACACTTTCTGCTGCTTTGCTGGACTGTCTTTCAGGGAGAAATTCCATAATGGTTCATGCAAAACCTAAAATCAGCCTCCCGCTGCAGAGAGCCCTGTTTTACTTCACTAAAACTAAAAGCCCACCTATAACCATAATAATGAGACAGAAGTGACATTTATGGCTGGAAATTTTTTTCACAAAACTTTATTCAAATAGAAAAGTCATCAGGACTTTATTCAGAAATGATGTATATATTTCTTATAATCACATTAATGCATCATCTTCATCTTTTTACTTACACTCTGAAAACATCTTACTGGAGTAACAGAGCAGCATGTCTGTTGTTTGTTGTCTCCTAATCCTTTATAAAATGATTGTAATTACTGTCATGATAAAGGCAGGAAGATTAACGATAAATGTCATTTTCACTGAAATCTGGCGGCAGGAAGACTAATGCAGAGGTCGTGGTTGGAACGGGACAAGGATCCACAGTATGTGGCTGAATAATAACGTTTAATATATTCTTATGGAAGGGCCACAGTCCAGCTGATGTTGATCGGATGTTTTAATCGAGCGATGACGATGATGTCATGAGGGGTTATTTTGGACACAGCCGTCGTTCAACAGCAAAGTAGACGAAGAAGAAGGATAAAAGTCTTGATTTTTGGCCCGTGATGCCAGACACCCTGGCCACCGCAGAGGCTTCGGCTGCCTGCAGCTGCATAGTATTGGCCAAAGGCCTACTTAAAAAAAGGGAGGAGGCGGGGCTTAAGACCCTCACTGAAGTCAGCCAACAGGGGGCGATAAAGAGTCTTTGACTCATGCCGTCCATCGCCTGTGGTGCAAACATTTTGTTGTGGGCCGACCTGAGTCCAGGATGCGAGGTGCTCTCCCGCCGCCACATGTCAGGGTTACCGCTGGTGGTCCTTCGCATCCATCAGCGCCGTCAGCTGGACTCACGCGCGGCCTATTTAACGCTCACCGTGTTAATAAACATTTGTTATCAGCGCGCGCAGATGTGTGTTGACACGGCGAGTCCTGACTAAGGCCGGGCCGAGGGAGCGGCAGCTAATGTTGCACGAAGGCAGCGTATGGCGTTATTTACATTTGAAAGATATATGTGGCGAAGGCCGTTTCCTCTTATTATCCCGTCGGCCAGAGCGACTCGGCTCGGCTCTCATCAGCCCCTCTCAGAGGTGAATTACCCGTCGTTTGATTTATACGCCCCTGGCTGCGATAATGTGCAGCTTCACGGGCGATGGGGCAGAGTGGCTCTGCATGTTGGCCACAAACGGCGGGAACACGATTAGGCAAATCAAAGTGATTATCATGAAAATGTGCTGCGGCAGAGGACCGAGGTGCCGTGTTTTACTCTAATTCCGCTGTCCGTGACAAAGTGGGACATTATTTTGGGCCTTCGTCGGGGTCAGAGGACGACGCTCGAGGCCACGGGGGGAGATCCAGGCTTCAGATAATATGCAAACGCAGCAAAATATACCTGATGTTTGTCGTGTTTTCCCCTCTTGCTCTCGGCGTGAAAACTCTCTGCTGGACAAAGGAAAAGTAGCCGAGCTGGTTTATCAGCAGTTTGTTTCAGTACTGCTTTGGATTTTACGGTTTTAGATGTGAAAATGTAGCTATTCTGCTTTATATCTATCTACCTGACTTTTTAAAGGAGAATTCCAGTATTTCATGAATCTAAGCTGTTTCTGAAGGACTTTCAGGGTCTAAACTTTCACAAAATAAATCTCTGTTCCAGTGAAAAATGGGGAAATAAATCACTTTTTTTTCTCACTGCTTTACTCAAACTGTTATGGTAAGAGTTTGGTAACTTGTGTTTTTGACTCATTAACTGTAAAGATACTGTTTATGAAAGACAAACCAAGAGACACTGGGTTAACACCCACACACGAGTCACAGCTTGCCAAATACATTTTTAGAATTTCTATTTAAAGTTGAAATATTGGAGATATTTCTAGTCTTAAATCATAAAAATTACCTTATATGGTCAGACGTTCATATGAGCCCCTCTTACAGTAACGCAGCAGCCAGTATTTCCTCTTCCTTAAATTTGGATTCTGGTGTGGAACGGTCTGTTTTTATTTTGACCAGAGCAGGTAAATGGTTTTAAGGTGCCACCACATGACCATTTTGGAAGCCCCTCCTCCCAGGTAGCAATTTATCAACTCACGTTGTAGGACTTGTCAAGTTTCAGCCCTGTTCTGCGCTCCTGAAGCTTCAGCGTCCATGACCTGGCAACCGGGGACTAAAACTTGGACTGCAGTACTTCTTTTAAACACTGGGTGTCAACATCACATATTTCCATGAAGGTTCTCAGCCATCCAGATCATCTTAATCTCGGAGTGTTCGAAAGTGAAGCCTTTCGGATGAGAGGCGAAAACGTCTTCAAACAAGATAAGAAGTCCAGTTGCTTCCTACTAAACACTCTGAAACATCACATATTGTTCCTTTGAGATTCACAACTGCACTACCTCTCTGAGCCCAATGAGGGAGCTTATTTGTATTTGTACGACATGCTTTGCACTACAGCGAAGAAGAGATTCTGCAGTAGCCACAAAAAACGGACGCTTGGCTAATAAGAAAGAAATGCACGGCTGGAGACCACAGTGGAGCTAACGTTAGCCAAAATACTTCCTGTGAGGGAAACCAGCCTGATGACCAACATGAGCTGTGCCAGCACTTTATCATAAAGGAAAGTTTTAAGCCCACTCTTAAATATGGAGAGGGTATCTATCCCGGGACCTGGTCTTGGAGCTGGTTCCAGAGAAGAGGGCCCTGATAGCTGAAGGCTCTACCTCCCAAATTAATTTTGGCGACCCTAGGAACAACACGTCAACATCTTTAAAGGGATTTTGTCTTTTATGCAATGTCACAGGAAAACTTCAAGAGTTTTCTTCGACAGAGAAATTCATATTTATTCCTCTGATCATGTTGATCAAATGCCAATCACAAAAACATGATCCAAATAAGAGATTTGTCTTTAAATGTGAACAACAGTTGTACAACTTTCATGAAACTCCTTGATGTTGTTTTTAAAACAAAAAGCGTTAATAAGGTTGTTCAAAGTTGGGCTGAATTCCATCTCTCTCTGTGCACTTTAGCCCAACATCACAATGCTAATTAGGCCTGTAAATAAGGCGCCTGTGTGCCTCTGTTTTAATAACGCCACTGTAATTGGCTGAACACGCGCGCCTCAAAGCCTCAAACACTCGTTTCCTCTCAACAGACAACAGTTATTCATCAGATGCTAATTTCCGACGACGACTTCCTCAAAGGGAGCAGGAGTGATGTCACCGCACGTCGGCCGTTTGATTCCCTCTCAGCGCGCTTGCCTGTCACCACAATGTAAGCAGCCGCCGCTGATCAGGAGGAAATTGGCCCGTTTGTGCGTCTCGGCGTGTTTTCACCAGAGCCGATGATGACCCCGAGGGGTCAATGTGTCCACGAGGGAATCAGGGTCTTATTTACACCAAAACAGAGCGAGCTGTGTTCTTTATTCAGCCTTCAGGGCATGTGATGTTCGTCTCACGATGTCATTACTACCAACATCCGCATCTTTTACACGACTCGGGTCGGTCATAGAGTTGTGATGTGACAAAAGGCACAAAAATGCTGAATGAAAGCCACCAAACCTGACAGGAGAGGGAGGCGCTGAATCCGAAACCGCCACGGCCTCAGATGAACATGGCGCCAATGATGAAGCGTGCGCTTTAACGGTTGCAGCCAGAGGCTCATTGTATCAGCTGTGAGCATCTTCCCCGACCAAAACACGCTCAGCGGATCAGATGGGGCTCCGCTAATCGACTTAGCGTCCCTTTAATATCAGCCCATGAGATCAATATGTGCCCGTGATGCAGTGATAAATGGAGAACATGAAACGGTTTCTGTCAGAAAGCGTAAAGAAATGGCCGCGTGACCACAGACTGCTGTTGTTTTAAGAATAACCTTTTTAATTCCTCATGGCTCAGGTGTTATCCTGTGCAATAAACGTGCGAAGCATTTTCTCACACACATTAGAGCGCTCGCTGTGTTAAAGAAAGCTGATGTAAAAGTGACCATGCTGATTTTAAGTGGTCAACCACTGACATAACGATTTATTTTGATTTCATGTGCCGCTTTCTATTACAGCTGTCAGATGAATAAATATGGCACACGAGCATTGCCTTCTTGCGCTGGTGACATTGTTGCAGGTCTCTCCAGTTTTAATTGACCTTTAAAATCAGCTTTTTAACAGCTGCTTGAAAATCCCCTTAAAATTTATCCTTTGCTTACTTTTAGTACATTTTAATTAATGATTTACACCATAAAACTTCTGTTTTTGTTTTAATTGAACTGGCTCTTCAATTAACACTGTTTTTGTATTTTTTATAATTTTTTAAAATGTGGTTTTTATTTCTTAATTTTTTGTATTCTTTTTTTTTGTCACTCATTGTAAATGAGGGTCTTAAATAAAGGAAATAATCATTTGGACTTCACAAGCAGAGCTCAGCTGTCGATCATTTCACCTGGATTTTATGTCATTGAATAATGAATTTAAGCTGAACTGATCAGAAAAATGATCACTTGAACAAACATCTTTGAGGAAAACTACGTTCAAACTGATAGAACTGCAGGATTAATGAGCTATACCGCAGCCCACCACCAGGGGTGATCGCAGTGCTTTGGCTTCATTTTTGAGGAGCCCATTGTTTAAAGTAGTCAAAGGAATCTGAACAACCTCTTGTTTAATTCTCATGAACTGGTTCATGTTTAAGCTAAATTTAAATATATATTTAAAATCTGAAGACCAAGTAATTAATATTTATCGTAGGAAAAACAACACGACCGATTTTATTCTTTAGAAAAACGGTAAATAATAGATAAGACATAAACCAGTCAGTTGACCAGTCGTTTAATCCAGAACACGTCCATGTGCATTTTTGTCTTTCTGGGGTTGATTTGTGTAATTTGGGAAAGTGATTCTTTAGAGGAGCTGATGTTTGGGTCCCTTAAGGGCCGCAGCTCTGTAATCACTTCCTCATGCTCGCTCGCCGGTCGCTTGCCGGAGGTCCTCTGGGTGACATCATCAGGGGTAAAATAATTTCTCAGCGGTTCTATCCGTTTTCCTGCTGCCCCAGTCGACCGACTCCTGTCAACGAGCAGGTTTTAATGCGAAGAGAGTTTGTTCAGAGCTGTTTTATACCTCCTGGATCCTTTTTCTCCATGTTGTCCTGCTCCGTCCCAGGACTGTTTATTGTGCGGGTAAATATTTCATGACCTGGGCATCTCGTCAGCGGGGCCACAGTTTCACATTGCTGCTCACATGAATAGATGAGAGGTCGGCTGTGAAGGTCGGCAGGTGAATCCGGATCGCGAACTGCCGTGGACCTCGGCGCCGGGCATCGAGGGATCACATGGACAGGTTGTGTGTTGATCCTCGCCGGCCTGTTCGGTGTTTTAACCTGTGTTTTTGCTCCGTGTTCTCAAAAACGCAAATAAACCCTCGCTGACACTTCTTCAGGACTCGCAGCACTCTGATTGATGTTGAAAAATGAGTTAGGACGAGAACAATAACTCCACACAGTTCAATAAAAATGTTTGTACTGTCTCCTAACTGTGTGTGCTGTCAGCAGTTATTTCCTCACTAATTACACATTAACTCCAAATATTATTGCTAGTGTAACTTGATACTTCGATGAAAAACTTTGTCCGTGCAAACATTTGTTTGATATTAGGGCCGGGACGATACTTTTGTCCCGCTCGATTGCATCATGATTCCAGTTGAGAAGAGACAGTAAACACACAACAAATCTTTGGCCTGTTCGCCAAAGAGTCTCAGAGGCACGAAGAAGAGCGAAAATGCAACAAATTAGCACAGAAGCTCTGGATAACTCCAGTAATTAAACTGGGATTGAGGCGTGCAGCCGCCTCGAAACTGCATTCGATACGGAATTTTTCATGATCTCATGGTGGATTTCAGAGATGAACCCATTCAGGCTGAACACACACACACACACACACACATTTAGGCGTGTGTGTGATACTATAGTATGTTGTTTTATCATCGATGGGAGAAGCGGTGAAATGAGGAACTGCATTTGTTTGAATTTCAGCTGTTTGTATATTTGAGTCTTTTTATTCACAAATACTCTGATATGTTCATTTTCTTTCCTTGCTCGTCCAACAATTTGTCAATAACCAGTTTATAAGTAACACTCAGTGACAATCACTAATTATTATAATTGTTGTCACTGATACTAACGCATCAGTTTCCACTGTGTGTGTTGTCTGTTTTGTCCCTCTTGTTGTTATTTACAGTCAAAGTAATAAAGGATTTCTGAATTTGGATTCATCCAAGAAGGACTATGGAAGGTCTGCCTGTTTGTTTGTTGTTGCGCTGCATAGCAACAGGCCTGGAGGACAGAGGAGCAGAGTATTATTAATAAGCTGCCAGCTGCACTAATCCAAATATCATAACAAATGTACAGACTTATTGATTATTGATTACTTAGCAGCAACAAAGTGGGAACAGCCCGAGTGCCACATTTGTGTTGTTTTGTCACGTGATTTGGTGTTGCTGGCTGGCACAAA
>KV751377.1:2768452-2801987 GCA_001698575.1 Mola mola | reverse complement strand
TCACATGAACTCTGGTCCCCCAGCAGTTGAGTGCGCGACCCTCCACTCCACCCCTGCAGACTCAGCGCCCCTCTGGCACTTTGACCGCGTTGGGCAGCTGAGTGATAATGTTCCTGCTATTCAAACTGTGTATCATCCCTTTATGTACTGATGACGGAAATGTTTCCAAGAACATCAGTAAACGCTGACACCCCGACTCCGGCCTTCAGAAACGTAACTTCAGCTCCGCAGCAGAGGCCCTGACAGCGATTCGGCACCTTTAAAGTTTGATGACTTGCGTTTGTCACCTTGGTGGAGTTTCTGATGGTGTGTGAGGCCGTTCTGTTTAATCCATCAACACGCAGCGTTTTATGCATCTCCAGTACCAGAAAACCTAAATTTGCTGAAAATTAAAGGAGAACTAAGAGTTTTAATGGTCTTTTAGGATCTAAACTTTCAGAAGATAACTACCGATACTGAATAAGATGTTTGTAGAGGATGTGTTTGTCCTGCTGCTGACGGTGAACTAAGACACGAACATCAGCTGTCAAAAAGGGGTTTCTGTTCTCTGGAGTTTTCTCATGTTTACACAGGACAAACAAATTAGTGAGGAAACAAAGTGTGCTTATCTACTTAATCTTACCAGACACTTGTAATAACATTTGGACGTTAGTGTTGGAAAAAAAGTGACTTATTTCCTGTGTTTTGACTTCCTGTGCCCTTCCGTTTTTGTTTTCAAGCTAAAATGTCCAAAACTCCAAACTCAGGTTTGGAAAAATTTCAGGTTTTATGAGTTTAGACCCTAAAACACAGACCAGTGGGGTTGGAAAACGCAGGAGTTATGCTTTATTTTGAAAGTCTAAACAGACATTGTATAAAAATTCAATGTCAGGTTAGACTTTCAAAATAAAAGTCACTAACCAACAGCTCTGACTTTCACTGACTGTTGTGAAGATGGTGGCTGCTGTATCAATCATTTAGCTCACATTGCGTAACCTCTCGGTGGTTCATTTCCTGTTTGGATGAATCGGCAGCAGTCAGAGCATTACCCATAATCCTCTGACCACGAGGAAGCCGCGTTAATGGAGTATGAAAAACTGCTTCTCAGCCAAAACTGGTTCAGAAATGAAGATGAAAACAAAACACTGATACTTTATATTATTTAGGAAACAGTCAAACTCAGCAGCTGTTTTGTTTTCCAGTAAACGTTGGTTTCCAGTGTTTGCCAGGGTCACTGGAGCAGCGAGCGAGCGAGCGTCCAGGCCAACGCTCGGTCGATAAATATCACCATCCAATTACAAGCACTCAAGTTGGTAATGAGGTCTAATGCCGGCCCCCTATGGTAATTCCCCCGCCGGACGCCGGCCTGATCAGATGCTGAGCTTTGGAATTAGACTGGCAGAAAATCAGTATTTGGCATTCAAATAGAAAATGAGGTTGGTGGGAAGTCAATTTGGCGCGGCTCTGTGAAGCGCAGACAGGAGTTTAATGATTTAATTACAGTTGTGAGTTCCTCGGATGAGGCTCGAGTCGGCTGCTGGCGACATCCGTTCGGGAACGACATGGAGGTGTGAACGAGGACGTGCTCTCTCTCTCTCTCTCTCTCTCTGTCCGTTATCAGCTGAAACCGTTCTCGTTATCATGACAAACACTCATCCATCAAATAGCACTAAAGTTTATTTGTATGGCACCTTTCATACGAGACATGCAGCTCAAAGTGCTTTACAACAGCAAGATTAACAAACACCAGATTCACACAAAATGGACTTTAAAACAAGGGTATAAAATCAATAAATCCTCTGAAATGATGCTGGAGGCCCACCGCCAACTGCTCGCTCTCATAAAACTCGTGACAGAGAACCGCAGAAGAACTAAATATTTTAGGAGTCTTTTATTCTGACCAGTCCGAGGCTCACCTGTGCAATAATCCTGCTCTTTAATCACATATGTGCAGGGGGCTGGATTATTTTGCACACCGATACAGATCTTAACAAATTTATTAAGTTAAAAGATTTAAAAGGAACAGTATGTAGATATTTACTGTGTTAAATCTTAAAACCACCGTAATATCTGGTCGGACATGAAGGAATCCTGCTGTGTTGAAATACGGGCTCCTCTGACAACCATAAGTTTATGCACTGTTCCTTTAAGCCTTTTGTTCATATATAGGAAATTGTACATCTTTTTCTTCAACAAATAGAAAATTAGAGGAAAGGCAAAAGTTTTGCATTTATATTTTTGTTGAATATTTTTATGTAAAGGTCAAAAAGCAGCAGTGCAACGTGTGAACAGGTTTCAGCCCTGTGCCTGAGGGTCATAACTAACTAAATACGAAAATAAAAAGACCAGTTTTGAGCTTTCTTTTAACAATATTTAGTGAGCTGACTTCCCCGACGTTGACAGGACGTGTGTTCCACCGTCAGAGCTGACGTGCTCCATCCTTCCCCTCCTGCTGGGTAACGGCCGAGCTGCGTTAAAAGGGCCATACGGTGATTCCAGCAGTCTGGTGCGAACGGCAGAGAAGCAGAGAGGGATGAGTTCAGATGAATGACTGAAAAGCAGGCAGGGGTTTAAAGCAGGAAGTCGATCCTGACAGCAACAGTTCAATCAAAGGGTGAAAACACACAGCAGAAAAAGCAGAGTGGAAAGAATCCGTGTCAGAGACTTAATGGACTTAAACACAGTAGGAGGTGATTGGACACATCAGGGCGGGACAGGACGCAGGTGAAACACATGGAGGTGATCAAAGGAGGGAAACACAGGAAAAGAAGAAACTTCAAGATAAAAGAGGAAATACGTTTCACTTCTAAACATCCAAACAGTTAAAGTCCATTTTTTTTGTTTCAATGACTTCGAATTTGTTTGAATTAGATATTTGATGACAATGACAGCTGATAATATACAACAAAAGTCATCTTATGACACTGAACATGCAGAGAAAGTCAAGACCAAATTCATGAAGTTAAATTAGAAAATGATCAAATAAAGAGAGTGAAGTGTAGTTTTTACCTGGACATGAATATTGGCAAAACCAATCAGGTTGGATTTGTGTAGGAACAGGACGTCTTCTTGTATTGTTGGTATTTTGGGAGAGGAAGTAAAGAGAAATAGTAGTAAAAAAAAGTAGTAACTTTATTGTTTTTTGGGGAAACGTACAAAATTTCTGAATTTGATACCTGCAATCATCCAAAAATGTTGTGACAGGGGCAAGAAAAGACTGGGAACATTGTGGAAAACTCAAAAAACGGGTCAGTAGGTATTAAGGTAAGTAAGTTAAAGTTCATGAGCAACGTTTCTCAACCTGCAACTGCAAAGAACTGAGAGATTTCACCATCTACAGCCCATAATTTCATCCAAACACTCAGAGAATCAGGAGGAATCTCTGCACATGAGGGTCAAGGCCGAAAACCAGCAATAAATGCCTGTGACCTTTGACCCCTCGGACGTCACAGCGTTTAAAAACCAGCATCATTCTAGGATGGATATTAAAATGTGAGGTGTGGAACACGTCAGAAAACCATCGTCAGTTAACACAAGACGTCGCTGCAGCTACGCATGTAAGCTAAGACCAGATATCAGCAACATCCAGAAGCTCCGCCCACTTCTCTGAGACGGACGGAGCTGTGGTGGAAAAGCGTTCTGTGGTCTGACGAGTCCACATTTCACATCGTTTTTGGAAATAAAGGCCGTTGAGTCTCCGGACTAAATCTAGATTGTTTCCAACACAAAGTTCACAAGCATCTGTGATGCCCACTGCATCATGGGTAACTGTGCATCTGTGAGGGCTCATACAGGTGTTGGAGCAACATGTGCTTCCATCCAAACGTCTTTTTCAGGGACGTCCCTGCTGACTTCAGCCGGACGATGAAGCCTCATTCTGCAGCGCTACAGCAGCGTCACAGGAAAAGAGGGCGGGGACTAAACTGACCCGCGTGCAGTCCAGACCCGCCTCCGCCCGAACATGTGCGGCGCGTTATGATGCACAAAGTACAACAACGGAAACCTTGAACTGCTGAGCAACTTCAGATGTACAGCGAGCAACAGTGGGAAAGAATTCCACCTTCTGAACGAGCGTCTTCAGTTCCCGGACCGACGGAGTTCTGTTAGAAGAGCAGCTGATGGGACTCAGCGGTAAACAGGCTCCCGTCCCAACTGTTTGGGGAAATGTCGAGGGCATCAAATACAGTCAGCAGGTTTGAACATGAAATATCTCGTCTTTGTGCTGAATTCACTTGAATGTAGGTTGAAAATGGTTTTATAAATCACTGTATTTCATTTTTAATTCCAACGTGTTGTGATGTTTGCACCTTCGAACGGTGTAGAACAAAAGCTCCAGAGCGATGACAGAAGAGTCAAAGACCCCGAGAGCCAGAGTGGCGTGAGGAGGACGAGTCGGAGGTGGTCCGATACGGCGGACGCCATATGGCCGGGATCAACGCCGTGACACGTCAGTTCCACCTCTCTCCTGCGTGTCACTCACCCTGTCGGCTGAAGCGCTCTCACCTGCCCACGCCTCCTGTGCTTACATAAATAATGCTGCCGCCATTTACATACAGATGGCTGATTTCATGCATTAATCATTCGGCCGGCGGAGAGCCGCTCGCGCTGAATGAATCAGGAGGCGTTTCAGTGAGGATTACCCAGAGAGGCCGAGCGGTGCGTAATGGAGCCCTGATTGCTTTCCTATTGAGGGTATAAGTGCTTTCATTTTGGCCTGTCACCTCTCATAAACCTTCCCTGCACTTGGGAGGTTTGTGTGTTCGTCGGGGACGGCGTTCGTATTAAGGAACCATTAGAGGCCCAGCGGAGCTCTGTGATGGCGGCCGACTGTGAGAGCGACGATCTGCTGGGAGCAAAACACAACTAAAATCTCATTCTGGCCTCGTGTGATAGATGTGTGTGTTAAGATCCCATAACAGGAAAACTGGGTTGGCTGCTGTAAAACGAGCTAACGGCTAATTTATATAACTTAAAACACATTGTTTGAAGTTCTGGTGGAACCGAGAGAAGCAACTTCATCGAAAAGTGTCAAGGAAACACAGGATATCTGTGACTGGGTTTGTTTTTTCTGCACCTGAAACACATTCAAGCATTCATTTTCATAGTGAAAGTGAGTAACAGGTGTCTCGTCCTGCCCTCATGACTTACTGATCATTTTCACTTTTCACAAGATTTACCTTCGTCCTTCTTGTCTACATGTTTCCTATCTCTTCCTCCATATTGAGACCTTCTCGTGCTGCGTTATTAACTGCGTTATTGTGGAAACGCAGTTCGAGATGATGTGTTTCACAACGGCAGCAACATTCTTGTATATTGACATTATGTTTTTGGGTTGTCCAACCGTCCAGGGATTCACTTCAATCTTTGCACAAACTCCATTATGACTCGAGGATGAACTGATTCGATTTTGGAGGCTACAGGTCAAAGGTCAAGGCCACTGTGATCTGAACGCTTGTGAGCACAATACCTCAAGAATGTATTGAAAGAGGGTGTGTGTGTGTGTGTGTGCGTGTCTGTTAGAAAAGGAAAGACAGCATCTAGGCATCAGACACGAGTGTGAAGTGTTGCTTTGGAGGACGAGCGGAGTGTAAAGTGAGTATTTTTGCTGTTGTTTATATGTTGGTTGTGACGCTCCTCCTGCTGCACTGTTGACTGTTCGATGGCTATAAGAAGCTCCTCCTCGTCAGCGACTGATTTTCTGAAACACATTGCGAGAGCTGACTTCCCACCTGCCACGTGGTGTCCGGACCCGCTCGTCCCCTTTAACCGGCGCTGCCGGCAGCTCATTAAGAGCCGCGCTCCTGGCTCTCCGCAGGCCTGCTGGGCACACCTTTACACGAGCTAACGCCTCACCTCATGCCTGACAGACAGGCTGTCAGTCATGACGCTCCGCTGTGAGCTGACGGAGGAGGAGAATGTCACCGACGCCAGAGGCACAGAGCGGGAAACCACCAGGCCGACACCGCAAGGCGCCTTCAGGGTGGTGATGGTGTCTGGTCAAACAGGTGAATTTGAAGGTGTCATGGGATGCAGCGGAAGGACTGTCCCACTGTCCAGAATCCTCCCTGCTAGACTATCATCTCCGTATGTGTGCTTGTGTCTGAAGAACCCACAATCCTCTGCACTTGAGACTGAGCAGTGGGCTGCAAGACTCACATTAAACTTCATGTAAAAGAATTTCTACAGCTGAACGGTAAAATAACGAGACCTGTTCAGAGACGTCAGTCATATTTTTCGCCTTAAACTCCCATAACACGTCAGAAGAAGAAGAACAGTTGGTAAGCCGTCTAGTCCAGCCTCTGTGTTGGCTGACTTCCACCCATCTTACGGCTCTAGGTACTTCTGTTATGTAGTATTTCCTTTTGTAATGTACCCACACATGAAAGGGAAGAAAGGGAACCTTACATGTAAACTGTTTAAATTTTCCTATTTTTAATTATGATGGATGGATGGCCGACAGCTCAAAGAAACGACCAAATTCCAAAATACTAGCATATTTCACTGTAACTAAAAAGCTCAGAGAAGCTGAGGCTTTCGGGTGCTTTCGGGCCCATGGAGCATGCTCTGTAGAATCCTTCACTTCTGGAATTCTCCCTTTCTCCGCCTCCTCGTGTCTACGTTCCTCCCTCCTGAGAGAGGAGGAAACGGGACGCTGAGATGTCCTCTTCAGAACCAGGATTTTACAGCAACAGTAATCAGGTATGAGGTGAAGCACAGCTGCCTCCTGGTTTTGTGTTGAGAGTTTCAGTGTGCAGTTGCTGTCTCCTCCTCTGCCTGGACGAAGAGTGAGACTCGGCCCTGAATCACTCGCTCAGACCAAATGATTCAGCTGCTGAGTTCAAGAGGGCGTCCAGTTTCAATCTGCCTGAGAAGGGCTTTCATGTGGGCCCAGTCCCAGGGCTGCTGTGGTCACCTCAGATGTTGCTTTCAAGCTCATTAGACCCCATTTCCCATTGACGGGGAGTCATGGTGACAGCCATTTTGGGCCCAACAATGGCCCCGGGTGAGTTAATGGCCCTGTGTTCATCGTCTAAACGGCCAATTGTTGACGCAGCGCCGACACGTCCTCTCGGGTCGGCTTTGTGAGGGCTGACAGCTGTGGGAAATCACAGAGGTCAGAGTTCGGCCGGGCCACAGAGAAGTTCAGAGGTCATCTCATTGTTGTGGCATTGAAGAGGAGGAACAGCCCCCTCCTCCTCCCGACATCACGAAGACTCCCAGTTCCCACTTGGCTTTTCAAAAGGCCCCATTTTGAAGGGTTTTGTCGTTGAATAGCTCTTGATCAGCTGAGGTGGTGAAACTTACAGCTGCTGAGGGCTATAAAACCGTGTTTCTTGTTGGGAAATGGGCTTGTAAATGCAGATCGATTGCACCGCAGCCATTCACAGGGTAACTGCTAATGAATCTCATGGAGGGGGTCACGACCGAGACGGGGACCCCGGTCTGCTACGGAGAAGACTGGAGTTTGTTTGTCAGAGGCTGTGCATGGGTTGGTCCTGCACGTCTTTGTTAAAAGGGGTTGTTACACATAAACTTTGGGTGTCTGGAGCGTCGACCAGCTCACCAACTGTGAAATCAACTGTGAAAAACAGCAGTTTTTCTCTCAGGCTGCCTGTGTGAGAAACGTGAGATCAGTTTGAGGCTTCCTTCATCCGTCACAGGGAGGAACACTCGAAACAAGTTCCACCCCTCATCTGGTACCTACAACAGAGTTTAAAGGCCATGTTGAAGAAGTTTTTGTTTTTAGGTTTGGAGAGCAAAGTGAGAAATTTAGAAGAAAAAAAGTTGTAAATCAATGAGAAAAAGACATAATCCATCAGAAAAAACTCATAAGTTTATGAGAGAAAATGTTGTAAATTAAGGAGGAAAAAAAATCAGTAAGGTCAATTAAGAAAATGTCCATTTTCAGTATGGATGCAGTAAATAGACTCATTAACATTAAAAAAATGAATGACAGCTAAGGTATTTTTTCCAACCTTGTTGATAAAAATGAGGAAGATGACTGGATATCTGAGGTAAGAAACGGGCCTAAACGAGGTTCTGTGAATGGAGCAGAACTGAGACTCCCTGTGTTGAATCGTCGGACTTGACGGGGCTAAAAACTCTGCATCTCTGTGCATTTGATGCATTTGAAACTGCCATGTTAACTGTACGTCCCCATCAAGCCGCAGTGTTGTGAAAGCTCCATGGCCTTTAGTCACACATGGACAACACCACAGCCTCTGCTAATCTTCCCATTAACCAGACCGAGTGTTCACTAGTATTAAAGTGTGTCCTCCCACCAATCATCTCATTTCCTGCTCATCATTTACACAAATGCTGCTGGTCGGCCTTATTAAGGCAGGTAATGAGCTTCGCGCTCTCAACCTGTCGGTGGAAGTTAATGAAGACATTTGTGCGAGTGTGAAATGTAGCGGGACGATGAAACGCGATTCACTGTGCCAAACGTTTACGACCAAGACCTTCAAACCCATTATTTCTTCTCTTTCTTCTTTCAGTCACAACGTCAGGGTGAAACCCGCCATTACAAACCCCCGCGGCAAAGCGAAAATACAACCAGCAATAATACCCATGGATTAAATTTTTACAATGGACTTTTACGGCCACATAGATTTTTTTTTTCGTAATCTTAAGAGGAAATAAAGTTTCGGAAAAAAAAGTTTACGAGATTTTATGTGGAAATAAATAAAATAGGCAGGTCCTTGGACAGCCTCCTAAAAGATACGGATTTTCAAGTCCGCCTCGTTCTTTCTTCAGAATAATCACAGTTTGCTGCAGTTTGTTGAAGATGTGGTGCTGATGTGTCAAAAGATGAAGAATTTCCCTGTTAGTCGAACCACCAGCCTCATGATGGCACTCATGTCTGCCCTCTAAAGGAACACACTAAAATTATAACTTTTTTTCCTCATAAAATTGTAAACTTTTGACTTTTTTTTCTAATAGAATTATGACTTTATTCTCATAATGTTCAGATTTTTTTCTCATTATATAATGGCTTTTTTATATTCTGACTTTCTTCATGTATTATTGAAGTCTCTGATTTTTTTCCCCTCACTTTGGCCCTAATACTCCATGGTAGGTACCCGCACAAAACTATGAACGTAACTTTTCTGAAGGTCCACCATCAATTTCAAGTCACGTGGTTCCCCAGTTTATACAATATATGCCAAAAAATAGTTTGATTGTGTTTTTAATCGTTATTTTTCAAGCAATAACAAAATGCAAAGTTTTCTTAACTCAGCTAATACACAATATTATCATGAATTAATCCTCAGTGGCGTGTCTTTTTGAAAGGAGTGCTTCAAGGGGGCGGGGTGTGACCAACTTTCAAAAGTTGATAGAAACAGAATAAAGCTAATACAAATTCATAGAGGTAAATATTCTAAGTAGCTTGAACTATGAGTGAATTTGGTCTGAAATGCCGACAGTGGCTAAAGTGGTTAAAAGTAGTTAAATATGCTGCTAAACTGGAGGTGAATTACTTCAGAATGTACTTCTGCACCAGGTTAGCTACTGAAGCTGAGCATCTTACTGCTACCTCCACAGTCACATAAAAAGTTGAACCCATCATCATTTTTCATAGGAGAGTACGGATACTTCCTGTATTACAATCACTAATTTCAATCAGCCGACGAAAGCCGCCCTCTGAAGGTCAGGAGATTTCCAGTGTCAGGAATGAATGGGGAGCCATCTGGGAGCGTGTTTGTCCATCAGCCAGGTGGGAGTCACACCTGGAGGTCCCAGATGTTCTGACAGGACGAGGTGGACAGCGTCCTGAAATCTGAGTTGAGCTGCCTGTGACTGCGAGAACGAGACAGCAGCAACGAGGGAAGAACGTGACGGGTCGTGTGTCTCCCCCGAGAGTACTTCCCACCTGGAAATACACGAGCAGCCCTGACTGGTCATGTGACACTCCTGAAGCACAACGTCAACAGGCTTCTTGTTATAAAACCACTGACTTTGCATAAAGATGGATGACATGAACGCTCCCCAAGCCATGTGTGGCTGACCGCAGTCCTAAACTGTCCCCCTCCATGTTAGCAGATGGGACATGAGCCAAATTAAAAACTAAAAGATCATGTCAAATAAATAATGGTGTCATCAATATAAAGATACTATGTATCATTTTATGCCGATGACACCATTACTTATAGCTGATCGTCATCTGTTCCACAGCTCAGCTATCGGTGTTGTCCAGTCTTACTTAGAGAAACTAAAACTGTTCTGAAACACAGATAAAACCAAACATGTTATTTTATACCATAAGTGAGTTATCAGCAAATCTCCCAGCGATTTTAACTTCCCAATCCTGCTTTCCCCTGAGAAGCAGGAAACTTCCTGTACCGTCAAGCTTCTCACCGTTGTTAAATGGTGACGTGCTGTTTATGGGCACTTAAACCAAATATTCACAGTCGTTTGAAACTGCATCATTGTGTCCTGACGGTTGCAGACACCTTTTTTCATCATTGTACCTTATACATGCAAAATCTGAGTGACTATTTTTGAATACTCGCAGGGACACACATGGGCTAATTTTCGCTTATAAAGCTCTCTTTGGTTTAGTTCCACTGTATTTAAGGACATATTTCCAAGGAACCAAAAAATGCAATCAAAATCAATGAGGACATTTCAATTTTAGTCTAACAATCAACCAATACTTGCAGCCACAGAAAGGAACATTTCTATCCTGTCATGCTCGACTTGGACCACTTAAATATGATTTGGAGCAGATTTGGAGTCAGTAGAGCACAAAACCTTCGGAGAGCGTGCAGAGAATGAAGACTTCCTGCTCACCTGACTGGGCTTCAGGTCTGTCGAAGACATCGGTGCAGCCGCTCCAGTAGTGGGCAGCCGTCTTCCCGTGATAATCTCTGATGCTGGTTTTAGCATCTGAGAAGCACAGTGAGGTGGGGGGGGGTCATTGAAAATAACACTGTAGTGGAGGTTACATTTGCCTACACATCCTCAGACCACGACGCCATCGTCTGGGGAGCTTCACAGGTACCAGGGTGGCTAATTAGCAAACGGTCCAGAGTCCCGACTGCCACTTCTCGCTCCTCCCACTCCCCTCCTCCAACAGGAGGCTCAGGATGAGGCTGTGGAGGCCCAGGAGGGTCCCGTTGAGAGGAGGTGGGTAATTATTTGAGATAACATGCGGTGGAAGGGGAGTGTGGGGGGAGAGGACGGAGCGCAGAAAGGTCAACAGCTCCTGCTCTCTCCGAGGAGAGCAGCCCCTTCATGACCAACGACACCCTCGTCCTGATCCAGTACCCAGACCTGCCAGACCGGTCTGAGCAAATCAAATCCAGCTTAACCTCTTCACTCCGTCACCAGTGTCCGCACTGGTCTCACCATTTCCTACTTGTGATACCTCGTCATGGTATATTTCCTCCATGTTGGAGTAAATTACAAAAAAAGATGTATTTGGGAAATTTTAGAGTCGAGGAGACCAAAAACATGGGTCTGCAAAATACCAGAGTTCTCCTTTAAAACGAGGAAAACACAGAGGAAGATCAGGGACACGTGAAAAGGACTTTTTTTCCCCTCAGAATTCTGATGTTAAACTCAGAACTCTGACTTTGTATTCTGACTTTATCCTACTTGACTCTCAGTGAGGTTGGTTCCTTACAGGTGATCATATTTATGAGTTTAAAGTCACAGTTCTGAGATTAATGTCAGAATTCTGAGTTTAAAGGCCCTAATCCTCCTCTGTAGAGAAAGACTTGATTTATGAAAAACATTAAATATTAAAATTTATCTTTCTAGTTTGCGCAAATTGACACAACTTTATAATTAGTGCACTTACTCTGGGAGCCGTTTGGAGGCTTTTTGTTCCGATACAGCACGCTCACATTCCCAAAATCTAGTGATTATGCAATGTAGCGATAGATTTTTAAGGACACAGCAGGAGACGAGGGAGGCATTCAGTTAGATTGTCATGTCCACGATGAGTACACGTGCCTGCGCTCGTGCATGAGCGACTGAACCACGCCGAATTTCACCTCTTCCAACTGTGCCAGGACCGAGGAAGTGACCCGTGCTTGAGGACATTACGGAGCGCTCACACTTGCACGGATGGATTAGTGTGAGTGTGTCCTAAACTGCAATGTCCAGAACCTGTGTTACTAATGTCTTTGCATTTTTAAGACCTTTTAAAGGTTAATTTAATGCATTTTACAATCAGTGAAGGTCTTTTTGATTAATTCATTGCCTTTGAACACTTTCTCAGGATCTGCAGGAATGTGACCTTCAGTTACTCACAGGACGACGTTTGCACACATATCGATGGGACCGATCATCCGGGACAGATCTGGAACCGCCAGAGACACTTATTAACCCTGAACTCTGACTGTTAACCCACCTACATATGTAAATAACCTTAAAAACACCTCATTCTGACCATTTACTTTTGGATTTTTAGAGATAAAGGTTATACAGAAACATAAAATCTGACAGCCGCTCATGTTCAATTATTTAATACAAAAGAATTTGGATTAATTTGAAGTGAAAAGTTGTTGATGAAATCTCAGTATGAGAACTGCACCACTCAAACATTTTGGATGCTGCTGCCGATGCTTCCTGCGTTTCCTTCCTGCGAGAGATTCCGGTTACTTTGATTTAACTGAGCAGGTAAATCAGGTGAATTTTGTTTTGTGGTTTGATGTTCTCTAAGGTTTCGCGTCGACTCCTCCTGCCCACAGACGTTCCATCCATCCGTCTCTGGTCTGCAGATCTCTTAACGCCGCTGGATGGAAGCTAGAGGTTTGCGCAGCCTCCCACAGGTGTATCGTCTGTACATCTGCCTCCTGATCTTGCAAAGTCACCTCCTGCCCGTGTGCCTCTTCCTCCTCCTCGTCTTCATGGCCTGCGTCCCCTCTGCAGGATGATGGACGAGGGGCTCAGGCGGCTCGTGCTGATGAGGACATTGGAGACTCCGCAGTCATCGTGTTGCAGTCCAGAGGAAGACGCTCCTGAGCTCCTCAGTGTGACGCTCAGAGGATAATGGTTACCATGTAACTGACTCTGGCTATTACAGACAGTTTAAACTCCCACCAACTCTGCGCCCGCCTCCACCAAACGCGGTTTAAAGGAGCCACCGCTGCTTCTGCCAGAAATACGACCGCACCTCCTGCTGCAGCGAGGAGGCCTCCTGAAACGGATCTTCACCACCACCAGCAGCTACCGGTCCAACGCGGTGCACCGAGCTCCATGTGACACACTGTAGTCACTTCCTACGTTTCCCAGAAGGCTTTTACAAAGTTTCAAACAACTGGGACTAAAAGTTTGTAGCTGATGGAGAGTTCAGTCAGTATGTCTTCCAAGCTTTTCTGCATCGTTTGAAATCTACACCAGTTTTTATCCTTTATCTTACATCGTCTCAAACTCGCTCTGGTTATTTATATTATATTATTATATTATTTATATTGTTCTTCTGAACTGTGTCCTGACACTGAGGACGCCCTCATGTTCGCCAATCCGTACCGTGGCCAAGCACGTCCGACCCACAGAGTTCAGCCTGAGCTGCTCAAGCGCCGCACGCTTTCTCAGTTCCTCGTTCATGAGCGCGAGCACGAATACGCAACGTGGACATCACATAGGAGCGATGCGATCGAAAAATTTGCCAGATTGTTGGTTTGTCTGAAAATATATTTTTTTTCTGTAGTTCTGGTAAATAACGCGATAACTGGTGATGTCGCGTCACCTCCGGTGAAACGTGCGAAACGCGGTCTTTCCCACTCGAGGTCAGTATAGGATGTGTCAGAGCTCCGTGTGCAGCTACATCCTACAGCGGCTATAAAACAGCTGTCAAAAAGTTCTGCGTGGAACTCGTTCAACAACTTAGATGAAAATGAGGTTCAGTGCACACTCAGCCGGGCAAAGTTAGCGTATCACCAATGGACAACAACGACGATCTGTCATTCGAGAGCGAAGCCTCTGGCAGAAAATGGGCCGCCGCCCACAGATCAACAACCCACGACTACCTATGTCACCAGAAACACTAAATTTGCGGACCGACATGCGTTTGCGGTGTTTGATGGTATTTGTCCAGGCGTCCAGTTTAGGAGGACAACCACTGCGGTGATGATGCAGCCATAAGTGACGAGTGTTGAAAATCTGTCTCTGACCTCAGATCCCTGTACAGCAGTTAGAAATGAGTCGTAAAATTTGGTGAAAATCTTTATGACAGTTGTTTTTTGTTGTTTTTTTGTTGTTTTGTTTACTTTGGGGAATGAGTCCCAGTTTGATGAGTTAGTTGATGTCAGCGCATGTTTGTCTGTGCTGCAATATCTGATTCTGTCGTGTGGTTTCAGTTCAACGAGAGATAACGATAAGACTGATTTTCCCCAATCCGTTGTGTCTGCATGTGGATTTTTATTTTGTGCTGTTGTTAAGCCTCAAGGGTCCATAACTGTATGACAGTCTGATTCCCATGCTGGACTCAAAACGGTGCCCAGGTGTTAACATGCTAGTGGATCCTGTTCTGTCCCGTGTTCTGGTGAATGTGACACCAGAAACAGTGTTTTGATCAGCCGTGTGACCTGCAGATGGTGCGTGTCGCAGCGTGTGGCCGTGGCGACAGGTCCAAACGGAGGGGCAGGTGTCCATCATGATGAGACCCCCTGCCTCCCCTCTTCCTGCAGCGGGGGGGTGACTGGACCTGTCAGTCAGGCAGCTGGGTGGGTCTTTTGTCTGGCAGCAGCGATTTGCATCACTGCGCTCTCCTCTCAGAGAGTCCGTGAGGCGTGGAGAAGAGTCCCTCGCCGTTTGATTCTGGAGGTTTGAATTTTACATATGAATAAAAGTCTTCACGAATAACTGCGATCAGACCAGAGTGTGAGAATGATCCGCTCTCGAATTATATCCCTTTATATCATCCATATTTAACACAGAATTGATCAAATCACACATAATCTGTAATCTGTGTGGTGATTCTTAAAATTCTTTCGCCATTTCATACTTAAATATTCCGGAACCTGAGTAATGTTCAATGTATACAAATTATTGTACATATATAGTGTTTATATAATATGTTGGTTTTAAAGAGATTTAAATTGAGTTCAATTTTCTCAGGAAACTCTTTCAGATTCAGTCAGTATTGATTTTTCTTACAATCTTAAATTTTGAGCTATTGAGTTTTACATAATGTGTCCACACATCAATAAAGATGGATGACCGGCCGCCACGTCATCCCACGGTGCAAAAACGAAGCCAAAATATCCAGATAGCTGACAGACAGCTGAGCTGTTGTATTAAGTTCCTGCCCACCCAATCATGTAGAGCGCTCAGCTGTCGATCAAGAATTTCATCCCCTTTATATCGCAGACCTGCGACAGAATTGATCAGAATAATGAAGATATAAAATGAGAGTAACTATCAATACTTCTGTGGAGCACTTTGAGTTTTTAGTTTGGTCAGAATCATGCCTTGAAATAAGTGTGGAGGAGGGGTTTATGACCCATACTGCAGCCCACCACTAGGGGCAGCTCGAGGAGCTTTGGCTTCATTTTTGGCCAGCTCTCATGTTGTCCATCTTTGGCTAGAAACCGAATGAGACCGACTCACTGTAGGTGTTGATCAGGGCCTGGACGACGTGCTGGTGGCCGTGGATGGAGGCGAGGTGGAGGGCTGTGTAACCCTGGAAACACACATACACACGGTGATAATCTACAGGCAAAGTGTGTTCCTGTAGGAATAAATCATCGATCATTGTTTAAGCTTCGTGGATTCATAGGTGAGCTTCTAAAGAATTGAACGGTTTGAATCTGCAAAAACAGTTGATAGAAAGGGACGTTTCCATATTTCCTTTACCATAACACTAATCTCATTATTTTAGAATACTTCTGTTACTATTAGCACAGAATTAAACTTACGTATGCCGACAATCATAAAATACACCCTTTCCTATCAGTGTTTTTCTATTATAACTCATGTTTCTGCATTAATATTTCTCCTGCATTATTGTGTGTATTTATGCCTGTAAATGTCCAAGCTCTTATACTACTTTAAGTACTGTTGGTTAGTTAAAAGGAGAAGATATATTATATTTTACCTCAGCTGCAGCCATTGATTAAAGTCTCTGCTGGATTAAATGGCATATTTTGATGATTTTTTTTCTGTGAAAGAAAAAAATCAGCTCCTCGTCGAGCTTGTGAGCCTGCTCTGACTTTGAAACCAGTCTACTATATGCTGCACAGTGACAAGCTCTAACACTGAAGTGATTCAGCCATACATGTTTGAAAAAACATGGATTTTTCCAGAAAGGAGGAGTGATTTATACAGGTTAATGCATCAGAATTGTAAGTCTTCTTTATACAACACTAAGCCCCACCCCTTCAAATCAGCAGGATTGGTTCCTCAGGTTTCTATGTAGACGATCGGGGACGTCAAAATGTCAGAATTTGTTTGGGACCGTCATTGGTGGAATGCAGAATGAAAGCAGAAAACCTCAGCCACCATGTTGCTTATTTTAGTCACGCGTGTGATAGTACATAAAAATACCACACATGGACACGTTAACGAGGTCAAAAACTTGATTTTCACTGGAGGCTACTGTCTCATCAATGTCAATTTATATAGTTATAAGACACGTAAAAATGACAGATATGCATAAAATATGACATATTGACTCTTAAACGTGTGCAAAAATCATCCTCATATATTTGCATCAGGGTGAAAGTGTCCAAGAAAGGGAATCATTAGCAAGTGGTAAGGACAAACCGAAACCTGTCCAACAAGTGAATGTTGGGATCAGTGTCTCTGGCCCTGTATCCATCCCCGGGCCGCCCCTGCCCTTCAGGTGTGCGTTCTCACTAAGGGGTACAAGACCGTAGGGTGTACCCATTCTCACCTTCTCGCCACCACCTCCCTCACGCACCATGAATGTGCCCTTTCTGCAAACGTGCATCAGAATTCCCTTCGCTGAAGGGGATTACCCACAATAACTTTAGTGTTGTGATTTTTCAAACAGCTGACCAATGAGAAAGTAATAAATTATAAATAAATACACAGTTAAATATCTAGCAGAATGTAAAAGATGGTTTCGTGTCCTGAACTCGGAAAGAAGCGACGTAATCATGACGTCCCAGTTCTGCTTGTAACAGGTTCAGTCCCCTGCACACGTTCACCCTTCAGGTGCATCTTCAACAAGTGTACACTTCTTGGAAGCCTTTAGGATGGGACAGGACTTAGAACTCTCCATCAGCAGGTTCTTTCTCTTTTACAGGGTGGAGTTTCCACAGTTGTTCCTCTGTTACCTGCAGAACCTTCCAGATTTTGTGAAGAAACCATCTTGGTGGCAGCATGAATGGTAGAGTGAAAGTGAGGGAACCAGACTAAACAGTAAAGAGCAGATTCGCCTCAAAGTTGCCGATTTCCTGCGTCAGTATGATGCACCTGCTGTTTCCACTTCATATTGATTCCCGTCTGAGCGCGTCATAACTTTAACACAAAGAAACCAAAGTGTGTGCACAATTGTCCCGATTTACAAACGACGGGCCCTGCCAGCCACATTAAGGCTGAGATTCTTCTTCTTTGGTTCCCCTGTCTGTCCGGAAGAATCCCTCTCCGTGGCCGTCAGCCTGTCCACTTCCATTTCACCGGCACGTCGACGCAGACTCGTCCTCGTGCTCCTCGCCATATTGACTCGTTCGTACGCACATTAACATGGCGAGTCCGTCATGCGGAGGCGAACAAGCGGCGACGGGCTGTCAGTCCACCGCAGTTAAATGACAGTGGGCCGGTTTGAAGTCGGTGCTGATTAAGAGAATGGGCCTGTAGTTTAGCGAGCGGCGTGCTGTTAAACTCTCGTCAGCGTCCTGACTGTAAGTGGGCCCCGGGGGCTGTTTGATGCCGAGAACAGAAAGAGGCTATCAAAAGCGGCGAGACGCCGCGCTGTCACCGCTGTCAACGTCTTTACCTTCACACCCAGAGACACATGTTACATCTGTGCGTCTGTGGGTGAAAACGTACACTTATGTCTTTAGGCGGTGACGGCGCTGACACGATCAGAGAGACTTCCTGTTTGTTTTCGTGTTGTTTGGACAAATAGCAGGTAAATACTTGGGACTACATCCTGACAACAGAAGAATCCTGGTGACGGGCGTCAGGCGATATCAAGACTTCTGTTTCCTGACATTTGGCTCAAAGGTTGAACTGCTTTCATGTGCTCAGACCCGCTTTGAGCTTCCTGTCATAGTTAAAGGCCAGGACCAGGGCAGCAGGAGGTCCTGAGAGTGAAGGAGGATCAGGGAGAGGCGTCAGTCCTGGAGATGTTCTGGTGAAAACAGAGACCCAACTCACAGACAAGAGCTCAAGAACAATCTGAAATCAGGGAATGTTGGGACTATTTAATCACACACACATGTTCCTCGCATGAAGGTGGGAAAATCTAATTTTGATGACAATCTAACCAACGGCTGCTGAGATGTTTGGACGAAAGTTCTGGAGGTCATCACTGAAATATAGCACTTCTGGATAAAAAGGACCTTCAGTGTTCAGAAAAGGGATATAAATGGGGACAAACCCTGTAGGTGCAAGTGAAGGGGTGTTGTCACACTCTGAACCTACCAAGCTGCTGTCAGTCATTCATCAGGAGCCACACCTGAACAACAGGTGACCCAAAAAGCCTCCAGGCAGCTCAACCAAGGAAAACAGTGATCAAAACGAAACCTGAAGACTGACAGAAAAAATGATGTTTTCAACATTAACAGAAGAGCTTCAGAAGTCAGAAACACGTCAGATCTTCCGTGAAGAGACGTCTGCTTTTATAGGAATCAACAACTGATGCAAACATGCCAGCACCAAATCCTTAAATTTCATCATGGAGGCTTTTGAAAATGAATTCCGGCTTCACAGTCATGATCATACAGTCCGAGTGCAGCCCGCAGCAGCTGAAGTCGGCCGCTGAAGTGAGGAGAAACGGGATCCGTGTTGTTGCTGGGAGACGTTTTGCCCCGATTCGTCTCTTCCTCCACGCGTGTGACAGCTCCCGTTTAACCACATTTGTAGCTCATATGATGTTGTGTTCATTTTTTAAAGGTGCATTAAAGGCGACTTACCCCCTTCAGAGCGTGGCGTGTTGGGAGCGGGCGAGCGGGCATGAAAGAGGTCAAAGAAACACACGAGATCAAAGACACAGGCAGCAAACTCATTTCACACCAGCGCCGGAGGTAATTGGACTGAAGTAAACATTTGTCAGAGCTCTATTTGCTTAAACAGCGAGACATCTAAAGGGAGTTTGGCACGCCGGCTCATCTTTGTGGAGATTTGTGGAGCTCTAATGGTGCACAGGCTCACTTACGTGCTGTCAGGGAGCAGGTGGAAAAGGGGAGAAAAAAAGGAGAGAAAAAAAAGGCATTTAGTGTTCAACATCTGGAGAATAATTTGAAACAATAACATTTGTTTTGTGTGTGAGCTTCTTCCGTCAAACCGATACCATCACAGCTCTGGAACGTGTTAGTGTGGTAACCCTTGTTAATTTCACTGTTTATGACATTGACGTTTTCCCATCCATTAAATTTAGATTTTTCAAGTATCTGCGTACTGAAAAAGTTATATTTTCAAACAAAAAATTTCTCCCATTAAATTTCATGATTTTGTTTAAATAGCAAAACTAGCTAAAAAGAAACATCCGTCCGAAGAATTCAGCACAGGAAACATATAAAATTTCAGAAAAATTGCCTTGATTGTACAATGGACTAAATTGGAGACTTTGAGACTTTGAGAATAAAGTCTTAAATTTACAAGAATAAACTCAAAATATTATGAAAATAGAGACATTCATTCACAAGGAAAAAAAAGTCATTATATTATGACAAAAAAAGTTGAAACGTTGTCAGAATAAAGGTGTAATTTTAAAGTTAAAACTTTAAAAACTGAATTTTGGCCAAGATGGGATTTTTTTCTCACCCAACTATTATCCTGGCCATGACCTTTGACCTATAATGCCCAAAATTTAACCAGGTGAAGCAGTTGCCAACAGGAGATCCGAAAACACAGAAAAAAATTGGAAGATTCATCCAAAACTGGACGGTTGGCTGCTGACAGACAAACTTGTCAGGGAAAACGAACACAAACGATCTGTTAATCTGTTAATCCACCAATCGTGGCACAAACACACACACGAGAAGAAGCTTAAGACTCTCCAGCTGCTCCAATGTTTCATTCTAATAAAGTCATATTTGACTTCAGGTTAGTGTTTAAAGCTCTGCAGGGACTGAAACCCACCGACTCGGGGAAATCCATCAGAGAAGTGTTGAAAACCCCCTCCAGTGAATCCAAAGCCTGCGAATCTGAGCGTTTTTTTCTCTTAATGCCATTCTATGGATTATTGATTTTTGATTTGCTGGCTGTGTGAGCTGAGGGTCTTTTTATCAGAGCCATTACCTCCTTAACGATTAGAGACAAAAAGTTAATTATGTAATTATGGAGCCAATAAGTGACTTGTCTGCTTTGCTTTGCTCTGCTGGGGCTTAAACATTATCTCCTGTGTGCACATCATCGGCAGCGAGGCAGCAGATTAACACTTAGAGAGGCAGATGCTAAATTGAATTCTCCAGGCCCACGGCTGTCTGGGAAGCCATTAAGTAATCACAACATTGCTCCTCTCGAATCAATCCAGTGCACAACGTCTGTGTGAGTGTGTCAAACTGCATATTTTCACCACATATTCATCAAGTGAGAGAGCAGAAAAAGAAATAAACAAAGGATCTGAACTGATATCCGCTCACACAACACGCTGGTAAACCGCTTTACCTGGTGGCTAACATGCTAGCTCGCTGATCAAGATAGTGCTAATGATACCTTCCTGTTGTTCTTTGTGATACGGCGACAGAAAATATTCAACAGAAATGTTACTGAACACGGAAAATGTGCCAATGATGCATTAACAAAGTCGCTACCTAGCTTAGCAAAATTATTATGAGCACAGCCAGACGGCGCAATGACACACCAAGTCAGTTCTGCACAAGCTAATGCCATGTTGATATAATCTGCGTTGCGTCAATATTTGTATTTAATAACTTGTGTACGTTTGTGTGCCTAAACATAACCAAAACAAGAGTTTAGTATTTCTTATCACGCTGTCAGGTACCGTTTGTGTCAGCCACTCATTTCCAACTCTCCATGTACAGTTACAAAAGTAACGTCACCAAACTTGTTTCACCTCAACCCATGAAAACATTTTTCTAATATTCATTAAGTATTGGAACCAAGCAGTTCACCAAACTAGAACCAGAGTTGACGTGACGAAGACATGACGAAGGTTTCACTGTGCTCATTGCTTGCGGAGAATGTTGGGTGTCTCTTGGTTAATAACCAGCTAGTTTGTTTTAGAGCTGCTCTAAGTGCCCTGAGAGGACTTTTCTTGTGAGCTGGTGTTGACAAAGATCACATAACCAAAGTCCCGTTATGTTGTTCTTCCTCTAAAAGTCATAAACTGGAGACAATCATTTCAATGATGGGACTTGCGGCACAAACAGCCTGTCAGGATTAATACTCCACCTCTGGCGGGGGAGGGACTGGCTAACGAGTTAGATGCGAAACGGTGCTTCCACGACACACCGGAGACCGAATGACTGATTTGAGGGACGGCGGGCTACAGTGGGAGGTAAGTTTTGTCAAATTCAGACAAGTAAGGCTTAAATTCGGCCGAAGAATATTTGTCTTTCGCTCGTCATGTCAAGAACATTGTTAAATTACAATTTTGTGAATAAAGTGGAAATATCTGAGGACTTAAAGTCGACCTTGTACGACTGTAAGCAGAGCTGAGGTTGCCGCAGTCACGTAAGTTGAAATAGCAGGTAATGGACAACGGCAAACGTATCCATGGTAACACCAGCGTGCAGTCCAGGAGGGATATGTAGTTTCACAAGAAACAATAGTTGTATTTCACCAATATTCTCGACATTTTGACGTTTTTCTCAAAGTCTCATGTCTAGCCCTGATCCTCCTCTGTGATTTTTTTTTTTTTATCATTTTGCCTCCATTCACCACCACAATGGATTTAAAATAAAACAATCACAATGTGATCCAAGTGCAGACTTTCAGCTTTGATTTAAGAGGTTTAACAGAAATATGGCATTTACTGTTTAGGAATTACAGCCATATTATGCAGAATTCCTCCATTTTCAGGGACTCAACGGTATTTGGACAAATAAACATGTGTAAATATAAGCATAATATTTCATACTTGGGTGAAAATGCTTTGTAGTCAATGACTGCATGAAGTCTGGAACCCGACATCAGCAAATTCTGAGTTTCTTCCCTGGAGATGCTTTGCCAGACCTTCCCTCGACCTGCAGCCACCTTCAGGTGCTGCTTGTTTGTGAATCTTTCTGCCCTCAGTTTTGTCTTCAGCAACTGAAAAGCTGCTCTGTGGGCTTGAGATCAGGCGACCGACTTGGCCATTGAAAAATATTCCATTTGCTTTCACAGTGTGTTTAGGGTCATTATCCATCTGCACCATGAAGCACCGTCCTGTCAGTTCTCTAGTATTTGGCTGTATGTGAGCAGAGAGTATAGCCCTATACACCTCAGAATTCATCCTGATACTTCTGTCAGCAGTCCCATCATCCACTGGCAGCCATACATGGCCATGCCATAACACCATGTTTGACACATAATGTGGTGGTTTGGGTCATCAGCTGAGCTACTTTTGAACCCCTGAAAATGGAAGAAATCTCCATTAAATGGCTGTAATTCCTAAACGATAAATGCCATAATTTTGTCAAATCTCTTAAATGAAAGCAGAAACTCACATCTTCATTGTTTTATTTACAATCTATTGTGGTGGTTTATTGAGGCAAAACGATAAATACTGTGTCACTGTCCAAATTCTTTTGAACTTTTATGTAACTATATGAAGCTGAGCTTGACACTGAAACTGTAACTATTTGCCAGATACGATTGAGTAATCACTGGAAAATTTGTCAGTTTGATGTGTCCAGGACCGAGTTTGGCCAGGTTACAGGCTACGATAGCTACATGCTAACAGAACAGAGCTAATATACATAATCTGTCGTTTTCACCATCTTGGTTTACAAATATTGGTCCATCTGAGACTGATAATGTCATTAGTGTAAGTATTGGACACATTCTAATGTTGACCAGATGATGGTGCTAGATGAGAAGTCAGAGGGTGGCCAAGTTATTACAATTACCACATTTCATTAAAGTCTACAAGGAGAGACAACAGACAGACGGACGGACAGACAGTTCCATCCCTACAGCTGCTGCTCGCTGTGGCGCCGCCACGACGGCGCTCTCTGGAGTAAACGATGCTCGGCTGCTGTTTGCCGTGAACTTGAGAGGCTGGAGGAGTAATTGGAGGGGAAAGGCCTCATGGGAAGTCAACTGTACATAACCTCTGGGTTAAATGAGAGCTGGGATGATATAATTGGATAATCAAAAAGCCCCTACAGGCTTCAGAGGATTTGTGTGTGTGTGAGTGTGTGTGTGTGTGTGTGTGTGCGCGCGCGTCTCTGTGCACGGCATGTTTGTGTGTTGTAGTGCCATTTTCTTGCGTCGCGCCTTTAGCCTCCATTTTAGTCCACTGGGGATTAGGAAGAGACTTTTACTTTGACGGGTACAGACTAAGACTGTGGTGTTACGCTGTTTTTATGACCTTTTCTTAGAATAGTAAATATAAATGAAAAATAATTTTCTGTAAATGTATTTCAATTAATTCATATTTAACTGAATTTAGAGAAGATGCAGATAAAAAAAAGAAGTTTTTTGACGATTAAATTTGCAGTTGCTGGTGTTGGGCAACAAATTGCTGGCAGAGTGAAGAGAGATCCTCACCTCCTACACAAAACAACCAAGCTCACAGTTGCCTCCCAATCTGGCTGCAACATATGTGGACATTTATGTTCATTTCCACCAGGTTACGTCCGACAAAAAGGCCAAGACAATTGTGACTGATCGCACTCACCCAGTTCACGCTGCTTCCATCAGGCCACAGCCATGCAAGTATTTTACCAAAGATAAAGAGATTTACAGAGAGAACTCATTCTTCCTCGCTGTTATTGACCTTTCACAAAGCTCAGTTGTAAGTCATAATAATTTTTCTCTCCAGCCGAGGGGACCTGTGAGGACACGTGACGTAAAATTCATAAATTTCACCAACGACCATCCAATCACAGAGCTGAGAACTGTGGCTTTAAAGTTTCAGTATGTGAACAGTAGCAGCATCTAGTGGTGAGGTAGTAGAATGCATGCAACAGAGGGCTGCCTCGCTGCCCCCCCTCTGTATGATCTTCCGTTTAGAGTTACGTAGGATAGCAAACTTGGGACAAACTTCCGGCAGAATATGGACAAAAACAAGCTCTTTGTACTTTTCTTTGTCGCCTTTTACTGGGGTGAGTCTTCTTCATTGGTTGTATTTTAGTGCCACTACAGTATACAAACGCAAAGGCTTTTTGTCTGTTCTCGGCTGCCATAGCAACGCGTTGGTGCAAAATGGTGCCCAACGTGGAAGGAGGAGCTGCTCCCATGGAACTATAAATTTCTTAGTCTAAGATTATACACACACTAATGTTAACAGGTTTAAAGATTAGATTATGTGTTTTAAATTCTGCACACTGGTCCTTTAAAGGGGATGGGGGCTCTTTAGAGGAAATGTGGGTTGAAGAGCTGGAGGCAGGTGTTGTCCTGTTTGTTTATGCAGGAAATTAATAAACTGCATGGCGGTCGCTGACGCTCACACACAGACTGAGAGCTCACCGATCTGACGTTGACGTCGGCTCCTGAGCTGAGCATCATGTCCACGGCCTCCTGACGGCCCTGCTTGGCCGCCCAGTGAAGAGCTGTCTGCAAACACACACACAGTGAGACCTTTGCACGTGCACACACACCTCCGCCAGCAGGTTGTCAGGCAGCAGAAAGTGAACCGCGGCTGCTCGGAGGGTTTAAGATCTACCATTCAGCACTGTAGATGCACATCAGATGGGAAAAGATGTCATAACTCCCTCTGATTGGTTACTTTTAAATATCTTTTCTTTGTCATCACTTCACCCACAAATATTTTGTCACCTGTGTTTCCTGTCATGCCAGCATTGTTTGTTTCCTCTAAATATACAAAAGATTGATCCTCCTTCTTCTGCTGTGTAACTCATTATTCAGGTTGTTGTTATTCGTTGTTTGTTTGTTTATTTTGTCATTGGTGTGTTTTATGATGTACTGCTGTGTTTGTAATTGTTTGTTTGGGACAAGCGGTTTATCCTGATATAATAAATATTTCTCTATATTTTGCAGGATAAATGTCAGCCATCTCACCTACATCGATTACATTTGTTGCCATCCAAGCGGCTCCTGTCCTATCAAGTCTTCTCCCTCAGGTGTCTGTGATCACTTCTCCTCCCTAATGTATCTCACCTGTGTCTAATTGTCTACCTCTCCCTTGTGTATTTAACCCCTGTGTTCCTCTCCTCCTAGGCCAGATTGTTTTCTTTTCCAGCGAGCAGTCCAGCGTTATTTCTTGTGTTTGATCTTGTTTCATCTCGCGATTACTGAGTTTGTCTAATCCTTGAATTGTACCTTTGCTATCTAGTTGATTTCCGGGTTTTGACTTAATTTAAGTAAAACGACTTTGATTCAGAAAACTCCCTGTGTGTCTCTGCATTATTGGATCCCCAGACCAAACGTTACGATCTGATCATAAAGGGAAGACTGGTCGGGCTCTCTCCTGAAAGTCGTCCTGAAAGACGTTTTTTGTTGCTGTACACAAAACGCAGGCAGCCACATAGAGCAGGTCATCCTCTGATTGGAGGATTGGATATTTTACTGCTCCCAATCTCGTCGGTGCTTCTCCGATCTCAATTCGTAAATATCAAACAAACAAACCAATCTGAGCGAGCAGATCGGGAAGCGTCATCAACTGGATGTTGGCGATCATAAATAAAAGGATACATACAAGACAGAGAAGAAGAAGAAAACTATGCCCACAGATGAAATATTGAAAAAGAAGACCAGCTTGAGGAATGTTAGCAAATCCTCTAGAGTGTTCAGAGAAAAGAAAATTATATAATATATAATTTTAATATTTTATAATATATAATTTACTTAAATGCAGACTCACATAACTGATTCCTAATCAGGTGTGAGCCATCAGTTCAAGCGTTTTTCTTGTTGAGTGATGGTTTCGGAATAAAGTGTATAAATAGTCCCAATATGTCCAAGAAAACAAAAAACTGATATAGAGGAAATGTTGAATATTGTCTTGTTAACTTCCTTTCTTTGTGGTTGAAGCTAGCAAATTTGTGTCCTGGCGAAGATGCAGCGACAACCATTAACAAAGACGTGCACATAGTCGACCCATCAAACGGACTAGAAATAAGCAAAATGTTCTGTGTGGAGGTGATACAGCGATGAACCTTAGCCTACATTCACGTGCAGCAGATTTTGGGGGTGGGGACGTTCACTGGCCTTTTTCAGTGTTTCTGAGAGCCGAGCTGAGAATAAAATGCTCCTCCTGTGGACGATCCAGATGTGTTTGAACATCTGAGAGCTTCTCGCTGTGTTTGAGGTGCGGAGGAGAGAAAGTCTCTCCAGCCGAATAGTCCTGCTTTGAAGTGAATTGAGGATTAATGAGTTTAAACAGATTTGGCTGCGAGCTGTAGACACACACGGCTCTGTAATACAGGCTTTAATTCAGCCCAATGGGAGTTAATTCTCTGCTAAAGAGTCACATTCAAGGACGGTTATCCCATCTGCATTGTGCTGTATGAGAACATGTCACTAATCACGCTGCCTAATGTGCCTTAATCAATCTGCATTATGACGGCCAGTGTGTGCAGGACGACAAGACTCGTTAAGTTCATTTACACATATTGGAGAAAAACATGTTCTAATGCTTTGTTCAGTTATTTCCTCTAAACCGCGGACAATCTGCTCTGTGAAAGCATCCATATTTGGACAAATACAGGAATGTTTCGAGCATAAGGATGTCAAATCAACTCTGGAGCTACAGAGGAAACGTGTGGACATCTCCAAACATCTGGTGGTGCTTTAAAAAGATTTTTGGCTCGTTCAGGACTGACGGGTCCTCATCAGCGTTTTGTAGGTAGAAAGTATGACACGAGACTCAGAGCTGAATGTCTACAGAGGCAATAATTGCAATGATTATTCGGTGACAACTGAGGGTATCAACAGCATGTATCACAGGCTAATCTAAACTAAATGCAGGCAGGCAGAGAGTGAGAACGAAAAACATCACGTGCAGCATTTTAACATCTAACTCAGTGATGTTATCAAGCTGAATCAGCCACAAAATTGATGCAGTCGCTGCCAGCTTCATGAAAATGGAGGTAATAAAAGCAGAAAAAGGCAGCAGAGAACACCACATTTTGGATAATACATCGCTGAAGGCCAAGCCGGACGTTTAGCTTGAGAACAGACTGTAAGAACAATGTTGTCACAGGGATTGCTACTTGTAAATGGTGCCATACAGCGTTAGCGTGTAATAGCATTAGAAAACCTAATGTTAGCATGAGAAAGCTAAATAAAAATGTTAACATTTAAAAAGGAAGCATACTAAAAGCTGGTTTTAAGTGCCAAGGAGCACTTTTATTTATTTATTTATTTTTTTGTAATATGAATGAAATTCTTGTGAGTTTGTCAAAACATCCATATGTGCCAAATGTGTGCCAGAAAATGTCATATTTTGGCAGAGCTGCTTGGGTACAGTATAATTTATCAACCTGAGCACTGAGGACGCTGTTCTATTAGCAATAGGACACTCCTACAGGCCGACTGTGCTGCAGTGTCAGACATGTTGCATGTTATTTTTTTATCAGCAAGATTACACAAAAAAGCACTTCACCGAATTCAATCAAATTTTCATCAAAGGTTTGTCTTGGCCCATCCTACAGCTGATTAGATTTTGGTGGCTAAAACTCAAAGGTCAAAATGCATGTTTATTGGCCACAACTCCAGACGGAATTGACAGAGAGATATCCAACTGTGGTCATTTTGTGGCTGACAGCACTGGAAACAGATGATTAAATTGAGGGTTTTCTAGGTCAAAGGTCAAGGTCACTGAAAGGTCAAACAATTTTTTCCCCAGAAAGAACTGATATAGAAAGGTCTAACTATTGTCATTTTGTGACTAATCTCACAGTCTGCCACAGTCTGGAAGAAAGCTGAAATATGACCTCAACGTATTTTAATGTTAAACTCCTGAATAATCTGTGTGATGTCATCAGTACTGGGCAGATGGGGGTCAAATAATTCCTGCCGACACTAGAAGATCTTCAGGTTTTGCACACTATATATGAAATAAAACATTTACAAATTACTGCTCATTTTTGTCATTTCTTATCAACTATTTATTATGAGTCATTTATCAGTTATTTTTCATTTCTCTTATCACACAGCATTGAGCAAGAACATCACCTGGTTGTTTCTAACTAATTTCTAATACCTGCGGAGTATTCAAAAGCCTTAACTGAATCTAATGAAGACATGGAAACTGACACAGAGCTGCTAATGTTGCTAATGCTAACAAGCTATGCTAACACATACAGTACATCAGATATACAAATACTACAAATGACCACAGATTGAAACACGTGAACTTACAAACTTTGATGTGTCCGAGGGATTAAAGGAGAAGAAAACAAAAAGATATTAAATTTTCTGCCAAAAAAATTGTAAATTCAAAGCTTATTCAATGTTTACTGATACAACATCATTTCAATGAGAGTGCTGAAATGTGCGGCAGGTTGAGGTGTCTTTTCATTGAGAGTATTTGTAGTAAAAATCGTGTCATTATGTTTCTCCTCTGATCTCAGTAGGCGGCATCCGGCTTTCATGTGTCACATTCCTCCATTCTCACCTCCGACCCTCTTCTGTCAGCATCTGAACTGGATTTAAGACGAGTAAACATCAGCCCGCTCGAGGCTGCCTTTTTAAGATTAAGATTGCAGCCTTTCAGGGTGATGGGAACCATAGAAACTGTAATCTGTTTCTCCCGCCTTCTTATTCTCTATATCTTTTGTGAAACCTCACATGAGGACTGTGAGTTTTACAAGTGACAGTGAACACAGCACCGACGCTCTAACGAGGCCTCGTACGCTGGCTTTTAGCTCTCTAACTGTCCTGGTGCGACATGTGTTCCAGTTTCCTGCCAAAGACGAAGGAAGCGTGAGAAGCAGGAAGGTCAAAAACACAATTTCACAACAGTTTATATACATATTTTCAGCTTTCAGAAATATACGACACACATCACCTTCGATTGTTAGCTCCTCTGAGCCAACATTTCACATATTCCAGTCAAAAACATTGAAAGTGCTAACTGATTTGGAGGGGGTTATGTTCTTGGTGATGTTGGTTTGTCTGTTAGCAGGATTTTGATTGGAGGATTGCTGTTGTGATTTTATTTCCATATGGCTGCAGTAAGAAAAATGCCCATTTCTTCCACAGTCGCTTGTCATTTGTTACCTCTGCCAACAAATGAGTTAGTTTGTTGGTTTGTTTGTTTTCCAACAAGATTAGCCAAAAACTACTTGAGGGATTTCAAGTTTTATCAAAGGCGTGTCTTGGCCCAACCTACAGCTGATTACATTTCAGTTGTTGTTGGTCAAGGGTACTCAAAGGTCAAAAAGCATGTTTTTTGGCCTTAGCGCCAGAAAGAATAGACACAAGGATGTCCACTGGTGTCATTTTGTGTCTGACAATACTGGTTAAAGTTGATTAACATTTGCACTTTTGAGGCCAAATGTCAAGTTCACTGAAAGGTCAAAAAACACATTTTTTTTGCCATTTCCCCTAAATGAATTGACATTGAGAGGTCTAACTGATGTCATTCAGCACTGGCTAGTGGCGATTTCCTTTTGGCTTTCTAGATCAAAATCAAGGTCAGTGAACATGAAATTTTTTTGAACATTTTTTGAACAAATCTCCCGAAGGAAGTGACATAGAGAGGTGTAACTGGTGTCATTTTGTAACTAATCCCATTGTCCATCACACAGCCAAAACCAGCTGAAAAAAGTCACACCTTCAATTGAATTGCTTGTTCTCTTACTGTGTCTCTTCTGTACAATAAAACATCACAATAACATCAGTTTCTGTGGATTGTTCTCCCCTTCATCCAACACACAAACGCCTTTACATTTAGTACTAAAAGAAGGACCAGCAGTGCTTCGCTCGGGCCAATTTCTCTCCTCCTCTTTGATAGAAATGAAGGCTGATGTCCCCCCTGCTCTGACCCCCCGCTGTGTTTTTGGACGTCTGCCCCTCTAATGCTGCTACAGAAAACTGGATCAAACGAAAATTGGAACTTTCATGTCACGGCATCCTCATTTGGCCATCAACCGCGAACCGAGCAGGGCACCGTTGTCTCTCGATGGAGAGCAGGGTCATTAATGGAGGTTTATTTTGGTGCTGATGCAGGCTGGTCACTGAGGGGGGTAGGTGGGGGTGTTGTCGGCAGGTTGTTACAACAGCAACGGATTTTCATTAGAAGGTGCTAACTGAACCTCACCTCGCCCGCCGGCCTCTTCCGCCACTCGGTGAGACTGTGCGTGTCTCCTCCTCAGTGTCACACACACACACACACACACACACATACACACACACACCTTAACAGCTGTCAGTGATGCTCATATGCATTGTGTCAATGCTTTAGTGTTTCTGTAAAGATATCAGACGACAAAACTGAGATTCAAACCCTGAGGTGACACTTTCCGACCTTGAGTTAATTTCCGTCCAAAAGTGGGGGTGACAAAAGTGGGGTGGACACATGAAATACTCTAAATATGCAGCATAGACGGTTCCCCAGCATCATTACCCGTAAGGCTGGACAGCCTGTGTCTTCCCGACAGGATGCCGGATCAGCTTGCAAGGTTGCACGTTCACACCTTGTTCAGATTTTTGCAGCGAGATATGAATTTCCTCTCATTTCATAAAAATCTTAATCAGGTCAACTCGGTCGACACGCCAAAAATTTCAGCTTTACCGTCATTGTGACAGAGGCGACAGCTAGTGTGCAAATATACCAAAATAATTAGATTTAAATTAGAACAAAGCAATGTAATATAACAGAAATGACACAAGAACATTTTTTTTTGAAGCAGGAAGGAAAACAAAATTAGGCAACTCGATATTTGAGGGTATCGGTCGCTGTTTTGTCTCTTTGTCGTTGTTTTGCTTGTCTTTTTTGTCTCTTCGCGTCCCAAAAAATCCCTGATGCACACACAAAAACAGTAGCTGTGGCGAACGCGGCAGCACAGCAGGAGACGCATCCGGGATCGATCATTTCGTTTGGTAGACTTGACTCATAGCAATGGAGATATATGTAAAAACATTAATTATAATTTTAATCAGAAACACCAGCTGCTGGCCAATCGTGATGTCAGAAAATACTCCAACATAAAAATTCAGATATTTAAATTAGACTAGAACAATGACTTAGGTACGTCCTCCAAAACGCCGGATTATTACATAAAGCTGGCAGCTGCAGGGAAGACGGCAGCACAGCAGGAGACATGTCAGGCTGTCAGGGATTTGCATGTTGTTTGGTGTAGAGTAAACTCAAAACGGCCAACTGGTGGCAAAAAGTGATGTCAGAGAATGTTGAAAATCTAATGTCCAGATCTCATGGATATCTTACCGGTGTGCAAAGAATAAACATCATGTCACCATGAAAAACCAGCGGAATGGCTGAAAACATTGATTATTGACAAAATTTTGTCTGTCATCCATAAACAGGGTTCTTTTCCATTTCTTTAAGTCTTGGATATTTCATTCAAAGATCATTAAATCAGGAATCGTGTTAGTTCCCACCTAACCAAGTCGAGAAAATCTTTTCTTTGCATCCAAATAGCAAATTTAATACAGCTCCCTGCCTTAGATTTCCCGACGTATTGTTACAATGACTTAAAAGATGCCGTGTCAGTTTTGCAAGACTTTAAATGGCGACCAAACAGCTCATACGCTGCATTAACATGCGGGTAACGTGGCGCACACCTGCGCGCCGCAGCAGGAGACCTCCAGCCGACAGTGACCCGGCACAAACTGAATGCTGCCCGCCGGGCATCTGTTGGCCCTTTGGTGGTTGAGGAGTGCGCTCGTCTGAAAGCAGCAGGGAAAAAAAGCACATCAAGGAAGCGTACATTTCACTCCTTCCGTTTTGATCAAGTGAAGCATGAAAAGGAGTGTAATACTCTCAAGTGGCGCGAGGGTGAGACCATTGATGTTGTTATTTCTGCATGGGGAGGTCCGTGCAGCTAATGAGAGGAGGAGGAGGGGGCTGGTGTACGCCACAGTAAGGCGGCCATATGGAGAGGTCCTTCTGCAAAAGCTCTTGAATAGGAAGCTTAGAGTCCCATAATGCTGTGTAAAATTCTTCTTCTGGCATCGGCTTTTCAAAGCCAGCCCGCAACAGTTCGACCATATGCGCCGGTTTGAGATGCCGTGTCTTTTATTGGGCGTAAAATCACACTTTGATTTAACAATGAATCTGAAGAACATATGTTGGGACTCGGGACTCAGAGAGCTCCTGTGAGGAAATAACGGGAATCAAAGATCAATCCGCACATGGATTTGTAGGCATCCTCACCAGGTGAGCTGCCCAAATTAGGAGATTCAGGCATCATCCCCTGGTGACTGATTCCCAGATCTTCACCAAAACTGTGAAATTAGGTCTTCAAGAGTAAAAAACAAAAACAACAACAAAATAAAAAAACAGGAGAGGAGATGGTGGACAAACATTAGAGTAAATGAAAGATCTTCTGGCTGATTGTGTGATGATCAGTCCCTCCCATCTGCTGTGGAGCCAGCCAGCTTCCCCTCTGGCTCACTGTGTGCGCAGATATTAATTACCATGTAATTACAATATCATTACACATCCCCATTGTCCGGGCCACGTGAATCACACAGTCCCTGATAACCGTGAATTCCACATCCTGCTGCAGCATCCGACCAATCGTCACGGACGGTCTCTGAGACAACGAGCCTCTGGGTAGATCGAGAGCCCCCACATTCCCCCTACATAACGGCAACATACCCGAGACTGAAAGAGAAACAAAGTGACCACAAAGAGATAGAAAGCAAGCACTGCGAGACCAAAAATAAATACTGAACAACTACAAAGGCACACAAAAGAACCACAAAGAGATAGACACAACCACAAAGACACTAAATTGCAGCAAATAAATCTAAACAGCTACAAAGAAACACAAAACAAGGACAGACACAGAAAATTACCACAAATAAATACTAAACAATTGCAAAGAGATACAAAACAATCACAGAGACAAAGAATAATCACAAAGACACAAAATGACCAAAGACATTCAAAACAACTACAAAGAGACACAAAATGACCTCAAAGGGACACAAAGTATGGCATGGCGGTCTTCCTTATGTCTTTTTGTGGCTGTCTGGCGTCTCTCTGTGGTCATTTGTTGATTCTTTATGAACAAATATCCCCGTCAGTAATCCGTCCATGTTGCTAATACTAACCTGACGGTGGACGGCCGGCGGAGGAAACATGAAGGTAACAGTGTGTGAGGAGCAGGAGGAAGAGGAGGAGGAGGAGGTTTTGTGTATGTAGGAC
>KV751377.1:2738084-2768411 GCA_001698575.1 Mola mola | reverse complement strand
GGACGCAGCTGTCAGGCTGTTTGAAGGGAGCGCTACACGCATAGCAAAGCAACGTTGCCTTTCCCCAGGTTTTGTACACAAACATGCCACAAAATTGGACGACGTGTGATTCCTATTTACATGAGCTGCATTTTGCATTAACAGACCACCACACACACACACACACACACACGCCTTCCTTCAAAGAGCCGGCGGACGTCCGAACGTGTTAGGACGACAGCGAGGAGGAGGCGAGGGAGCTGCTCTGCGTGATGTCAGTGCTCAGCTAATTGAGGCAGAAGTCAGTGTGTTGTTGAGTCCCGGCTGCTCGCCGGTGTTGATGATTAGGGTGAACACGGACAACAGGAAAAAACAACTTACCCCCTTTGTGAACAGCAACGTTTACATCACAAAAGGTCGTCAAGGAATTCGGAAAAGTGTTGGAAAACAGAGAAACAAAGAGGGAATTTCAACACTTTCTTAGGGGCTCTTTTAGTATAACAAGCTGCAATGAAAGAGTCCAATAATCACTTCAGCACTTAATGGCGAAGCATCAGTATCAGGTTATAATAATACACAGTGTCATTACGGCCGTCAAACATGTCACTCTACAAGCTGGTCCTCATTCTAAACATACGGAGCAATAACCTGACAAACATTTAAATTTGCTCCCACAAATACACCAACATCAGTCATAGGCAGATCATCGCTATAAATGAGCCCCTAACTTTAAAAATAGATCCTTTTAATAACAGTAATTAAAATGATAAACCCTGCAGACGTCTATATTTCTATTTATAAAATATTATAAAAAATATTATGAAAATATTTTGGATATATAAGAAGAGTCCTGAAGTGCAGTGGAGGAATATAACAAAGTTAATTTAGTATTCTAATCTCTGCTTTGTGCTCCTCCACTCCATCTCAGAGGGAACACTTATCTGGCGACGTCTGACATTTATCTGACTTTATTTACTTTACAAATTAAGTCCTGTTTTCACACATCTACGAAGAGCTTAATACAATATGATGTTTGTTCTGAATTACACTTGAACTGAAGTATAGCTGAAACCATTAATCCATTCATAAGTTAATGATGAAACTGGTTCAAGTGATTTTTCATGTCGAACTTTCAAGGTCACAGCTTGAAAACGTGAAGATTTGTTAGCTAGAAGCTAAATTCACTGACTGCTACATGGTTCTCAAAGCTAAATATAAGGTGAGAGGGCTATATACGTATATATATGGGAAGTGAGTAAGCTAGCAGACCTTAGAAGATAACATTAGGCTAACTAGATCTAGAGGCTAACTGTACCCAGAGGCTAACTGTCCTAGAAGCTAAATCTAAGCTAAGTGAACCTCAAAACTATCTGAGTTTAGTTGGTCTCCGAGCTAACTGTCCTTATAAGATAAATCTAAGCTAAGTTGACTGCTAAATTAACTGTGCTTAGAAGCTAAGGCTAAGCTAACAAGATCTAGAAGAATTCTAAGCTAACTAACAAATTTGAATATTTGCTGCTTCTGCTGTGAAGCGTTTGGATGTGTTTGTAATAACGTAAAGATTTGGTATGTTTGGGCCAAACAAACATTGTGAAAGTGTCACTTTGGGCTCTGTGCCTGTGTGTTGTTGTTGTTGTTGTTGGGAAGACTCACTATTTTCATATTTTCCATTAAATTTTCGATCAATCATCGGAGGAAAACATTCAGCAGATTCACCCAGAAGGAAAAGAATCAACCAACTCCAACAATAAAACTGCTTTTACATCAGTCACTTGAGTCTTTTGAGTCTTTTATATAATGACACTGCGTTTGGACGTTTATCTTCCTCATTGGAATGCTGTTTATCCGGTTCATCCTCTTCATCTTCACCTGCTGTCCAATTCTCAGCAGCTTCTTATCCAACCTGATGGGATCATTACTCCACCCCTCCCCCACCGACTTCCTGCGTCCGCCCCCATCATTCGTTGCTATAAGAAGATTACCAACTCTTTACCGTTTCATTTCCTTAAGCCAATTGTTTCCTCGGAGCGCTCGGCCATCTAAAGCCGTCTATCGAGTTTCAGTGACGGAGCCCTGAGCCGGTGGCCACCGAGGACGCCTTAACACGGAACCGTTGGCTGATAAGATGATTTATCTTCCGGCTGTTTGTTTAAACCAGCACGGCCGCCATCAACAGAGGAGAACGAGTCTGATGTTGATCTGTGCTTGCTTCTAGGGCGGACAAACGTTCAGAAATAACTGAAACTAAATTATACCTACCAGGAAGAGGAAAACAAACACATACATATTTGATGACATTGATAATTAAAAGGTGTGTCGGTGCTGAACTTACGGTGACGAAGTCCTGAAGAGGCACAAAAGGAAGCAAAAAGTCTCCTTCAGTCACTTTAGACACAGAAACGTCTCAACAGCAGCAGGTTAACATGCTAATGTTTAGCATCCATCGTGTTGGCCATGTTCGGCTTCGGTTAGCGTGTCGGCATGCTAACATCAGTGATTGTGGGTATTTGTTGGTGAGCACTGGAGGCATTCGAACGTCCGCCTGATGGTGGCGCTAGACGCAAAGTCAGACGATCACATTTCTAGAAATCATCCATTTTTTTCTGTCTCTTACCTTCTTCACCACGAGGCTGGAGTCCTGACAGAGCAGCTGATGCTGAGCAGCCGTGTTCCCCAGTGCGGAGCTCCTCAGCCAGGCCTTCTCCAGGGGGTCCAGCTGCACCCTGTGGAACAGAGACTGTGGGGGGGGGGCAGGATACTTGTTGGTGACCTTTTTTTCTGAAGGACTTCGCCTCCACGGACAGCATATTTATAACCTTCTAGTCACAAATATTCACGCTGTGAGGACCAGACACTCCGAACCACATTTTCCTCCAACATCCTGTCACATGTTTTGGCGTCCTCGTTGTCCTCTAGCCGCGCTGGGGGCTGCTGTGCTCCCGACGCCATTAGTGGTGTTTATTGGCCAGTGGGGTGCTGTGAAGCACCACCCAGGCCTTTAATCAGAGGCCTGCCGGGCCGTCCTCACCGTTCACCTGATACCTCCATGTTAATTACACAGTGCGGAGCGGTCACAGAGGGAGGCTGTCCTTCAGCCTGACGGCACACAGCGCCGCCAGGGGACTCACGCTGCCGGCGAGCGAGGCTAAACGAATTTTCAATCTCTGGTTGTCGTTCACATTTCACTAAGAGGACAACAAAGCGAAACGATAATGCTGTAAATGCCTCCTACACACTGACGAGATGCAGCACAGGCAGTTAAATTGAATATCATGTGAACAGCAGAGAGATATTTGGACAAGTTTTTAAAGCATTAAAGCTACAGTACCACGACCGAGCCACTAGGCGGCATCTGCGATTTTTCTCGCTGATTGTCGTTAACATTTTGATCATTGTTAATCTGAAATGATGATGGAAAGATGACACGCCTCAAGAAGAACTGTGAAATTCACACTCTAACTTTATTGGTTTATTATTTTATAATTGCAGAATAACTGCCTTAACTGTGTCTGCTTTTATTTCTGCTTCTTACGTCAAATATCTGTACATACTGTTTGTCTGAAAATTCCCTCGGATGATCAATAAACAATCGTCTTTTCTTATCACGTTAAATTTTAAGGGCGACAGTTCGGTTCTAACAGAACCGTTCCTGCAGTTTTCCCTTTGGTTTCTGGACTTCGTAACAGTTTTCTGCAGGCCAAATGTCTGCAAAATATAAGATAATATTAATTATAAAGTAAATAAATACATATGGACATTCTGTAAACAATCACAAAGTTGGATGTGAGCTCCGGTTGAGACCAGAATCTCCTGCGAGAGAGACATGGGAGCCCGTCACAGCCAATCAGCAGGCAGCACTGTGTCCTATCAGGCCGACAGCCATGATGGGACATCGCCATGGGAACGGCAGAGAGGGAGAGGATCTGTGTGTGTGTGTGTGTGTGTGTGTGTGTGTGTGTGTGTGTGTGTGAGGCTCTCCGCTGCCCATAATAAATAACAAATAACAAACACCGACACGCACTAACACAGAAGGTGAGTTTCTGGTTTCTGGGAACTTACGATGACGGAGGAGGCCGTGACACTGTTGCTATCGTCGTCCTCACTCTGCAAAACAACAACAACAACAAATAAATAACATCATCCACAACAGCACCATCAACAACACAACATTACCAAATAAATTACAACACATCATCATCAACTACACCAATAAAAATATCAATACAACATCCACAACAACAAAAACATACAAACAGCAACATGCAGGTAACATGGAGTAGTATAGAATATTACTATAAAGTATATTATCAAATGTGAATTCAGCACAAAGACGAGATATTTCATGTTCAAACCTGCTGACTGAATTTGATGCCCTCGACATTTCCCCAAACAGTTGGGACGGGAGCCTGTTTACCGCTGAGTCCCATCAGCTGCTCTTCTAACAGAACTCCGTCGGTCCGGGAACTGAAGACGCTCGTTCAGAAAGTGGAATTCTTTCCCACTGTTGCTCGCTGTACATCTGAAGTTGCTCAGCAGTTCAAGGTTTCCGTTGTTGTACTTTGTGCATCATAACGCGCCGCACATGTTCGGGGGGAGGCGGGTCTGGACTGCACGCGGGTCAGTTTAGTCCCCGCCCTCTTTTCCTGTGACGCTGCTGTAGCGCTGCAGAATGAGGCTTCATCGTCCGGCTGAAGTCAGCAGGGACGTCCCTGAAAAAGACGTTTGGATGGAAGCACATGTTGCTCCAACACCTGTATGAGCCCTCACAGATGCGCAGTTACCCATGATGCAGTGGGCATCACAGATGCTTGTGAACTTTGCGTTGGAAACAATCTAGATTTAGTCCGGAGACTCAACGGCCTTTATTTCCAAAAACGATGTGAAATGTGGACTCGTCAGACCACAGAACGCTTTTCCACCACAGCTCCGTCCGTCTCAGAGAAGTGGGCGGAGCTTCTGGATGTTGCTGATATCTGGTCTTAGCTTACATGCGTAGCTGCAGCGACGTCTTGTGTTAACTGACGATGGTTTTCTGACGTGTTCCACACCTCACATTTTAATATCCATCCTAGAATGATGCTGGTTTTTAAACGCTGTGACGTCCGAGGGGTCAAAGGTCACAGGCATTTATTGCTGGTTTTCGGCCTTGACCCTCATGTGCAGAGATTCTTCCTGATTCTCTGAGTGTTTGGATGATATTATGGGCCGTAGATGGTGAAATCTCTCAGTTCTTTGCAGTTGCACGTTGAGAAACGCTGCTCATGAATTGTTGGATTATTTGTCCACACGGTCTTTCACAAAGCGGAGAATTTCATGGCTGATTGTGATCGACGGAGCCTGTCAGGAGTCTCCTTCTACAGCCAATCAGGGTTCTCTCACCTACTGACCTGTGGAATGTCCCTCAACATCCCATAACTTTCCCTGTGGTGTCCCGGTTGTTTCCACAGTTCTTTTCTCCAAATGTGTATATACCAGAATTTGTGTATATTTCCATCAGAAAATAAAGTTAATCAGTTTGAACATTTTGTCTTTGTTCAGTTGAATACAGGTTCCTATTTTCCACAATGTCCCAACTTTTGGGGAATTGAGTTAGTAATTAAAACTGTGATACTGGCAGAGTGAAGTCAAAAGTTTCTGTTACGTATTCGTGGAGTCAAATAAATTCAATTCTGGTAGGATTTGAATTCTTGAATTTAGTTTTTCCTTCCAATGTTATCTTAAAAAAGCCGACTTTATAGTAAATATGGTGCTCGCCCTTTTCATGAAATATTCCGTTTTCAATATTAAATTTCCCCCGTCACACTGTCCCCGAATGCTCATTCTTATGCACGTGCAGGCTGGAATTGGTTGGAACTGAAAATCGACTTGTGCCAACATGAGATCAGCTGGACTCAGCGGCTCCTCTCGTGTACGTTGGATCCTGTGTACAGGAGGACTCAGGACATGTATCAATAATCATCTCTGAGATAATTCACTGCAGACTCTCGCTCTTCTTGTTGTGTAATTGTTTGCACAGCGAGTGGTTATATAAGACTCCTGCAGACGGAGAGCCAACCTCCCCGAAGGAGCGGCAAAGGATAAAATCTAACGAATCCATTAAATCACCAAAAAGACTGTTCGAACTCTCAAAGGCTCCGTAAAACACACTTCACAGAGGACGAGGCCGCTTTCATCTCCCAACCCGACGTCTTTATTTACCGTCTATTGTCAGCCCGGCAGACGGGAGAGGTCCTCTCTCTGCTTGTTAATGAGCACCGTTCAATTATCTGACTTATTCTTTCGTTTCCTGCACATGAATTAATCTGTTTCATGTGAGTCATTGTCTCGCCCATTCCTGCGTTTGAACGCCGCTCTGTCGGCTCTCTTCGCTCTCTGCGTGATTTCTCTACGAGCCGAGGCCTTCGGTGAGGAGCAGGCCTGATTCTGACAATAACTCCTGTTGGACTGAAGAGGAGGAAAAGGTAAACAACCATATTTTATCCAGACTTACTACTGATCACCTGCTGTGGTAGCAGCTTGTCAATCACAAGCTAGCCCCGCCCTAAAGTATCCCCCAATTTATGGTCTGTTTCGCTTTAAATGGGACGATAATTTAGAGAATTCACATCTTGCTCTATTGAATAAAACTTCCAAGACCATAAACTCATCAGAAACAATGGAACTTTTTTTTTCTCTGAAGTCATGAATCAAGTGAGAAGTAGGCTAATTTTTTCATTAGCTTACATAAAACCCGATGTCTTTTTGAGTGCGGCTGCCTCCTGTTGGAAATTTAAAAAAAAAAAAAGCTTTATCTTCTTTAAGAAAATTTGTGTCCTTGCCGTGGCAGCGACGTACCAAGAACCATAAACACAGTCCTCTTGATATCCTCCATTGTTGTTGTTGTACGTGTGTTTGATGTTGGTGACTCCTCGGCCGTTTCTCACAACACAACAACCCACAACACTTATGGAGTACTAAATGCAGTGAAAATAGAGGTGAGTTGAAGCAGTTGAAAAGCGGCGTTAGACGTCATCAGAAAGAACGCCTGATCACCGGATTTTTTTTTGGCAAGGCACACCTGGATATTGTGCTCGAGCAGCAGAAGCTAACTGCTAAAACATATATTATAAAGCTAGGACAGTTGTTAAACAAGCCAAAACAGGTAAGTTACTTTAATCAAACTATGATTGTCTCATTGCGCTCCAACAAATATGAGGTAGAACTGTGTTTTTTGCTCTTAGTTGTGTCTTTGAGTCAAAAAACGGCATTGGCTGGAACAAAACCGACCGTTTAAACAGGCTAGCATGTTAGCGACCCAAAAACAACAGAAGCATCAAGGTATAAGCAGACGTGCTCGACGCGGGCCTGTTTCCGGGCGGCAGGACGTCCCTGTGTTACGATGGACGTTTACTGCCTACGTGCAGAACAGAGACGAGCGCCAGTGTGTCGGTGAGGAGGGAACAGGAGTCCCGGGAGAGAGGAGGAGGAGGAGGAGGAGGAGATGTCTGCTCTTCATCCACCTCATTAGTAACAACACAAAGACTCACTGAGGTGTTCCTCTAAATGATTAAGGCTCACGGCAGAGGTGAATTAAAGGTAAGAAAACAGAAGTGGGGGAAAGCGGTGTACTGTGGTTAACCACAGATCATTAAAAGTGGTCACCTACTCATATGATCGGCAATCTAGGAATCTGAGACCTTTTACAGTTTGTCACATCTGGATTTCTTTACTCTACGAGGTTTCTGGATCTATTCTTATTAATTGCTCTGCGTTTTGGAGAAAAACTTGTTGAACCAAACAGTTAAATGAGCTGTTTGTTTCTCCATTTGCACGCGCAGTTTTTGACGTTAAAAGGTTACCACATGCATCTATTAGTTTAGCATGTTAGCATGGTAATATTGCTAATTAGCAGTGGTAATTGTTATTGAAGACTAGTGATGTTACCATACACCCAATATGATTCGCAATTCTGGGCTGACAATATGATTTTCTCCCTTTAATCAAAAGGTAAATACTGCAAAATTGTTGCTCATCTTTTCTTTTTAACAAATGAAAATCAGCTTCCTGATGGAGTATAAACTATGCAAATAAGATCACATTTGGTCTTTGTAAAGGTGAAACTGAAAACAAGGCCCCAGCTTGCCAGCAGCCGGCTAGCTATCGAAGCTAATGATTAGCCTTCCGTGTTGCGGAGCTGAGATTTCAATTCACTCAGCCCCACTTCCAACACAGCAAATACCTCTAATACACGTAACATTATTACTAAAGGAGGTGGAAGAGTAACGAAACGTGTGACACACTGAGCGAGAGAGAGAAGCCATTGGTCGCTAGGCTAAAGAAGCTAGCAGAACTGGACAAAGTATAAATACGCAGCTACAGGCTCCGTGAAAAGACGCTTCCACTTGTTTATTCGGCAATAAAACCAGGTATTTTGATTTTAATCCTGATCTTTTCTTTGACCGTAACCACGTGTTTTTGTGTGTAAACCCAACCACAACATTATGGCAACGCAGAAGCGATGTTGAAATGGAGCTTCAGTGTGTCTGCGAAACCAGTGGCGGACTCGGGATGTTTGAGGGACGGGGGCAAACATGATTTAAAGGGCACCGGCTTTATTCAGTGGGGGCGCCAACTCAAAAAAGTTCTACACTACAGTAAAATAGAGATAATTGGTTGGAAGGGCATCCAAGAGGGCAAACATGAAACGTACAGCACCAACATTTATTCTGGTTAGTTGTTTAGAAACACTTTCTTTCTGGTGGTCATATGGTCGTCCTTCAGGATAAGTGTTCCAATCCAGTGGAATCTGGATCAGTCCCGCTCACAGCGACCTCTCAGCGCCCCCCTCACGCCTTCCGCCCTCGGCCTTTCGCAGCTGCGTCTCCACGAGAAGGCAACAAGATAATAAAATCCACTGGCTCTGTTCTGAGGAGACGTGAATGGGCTCCTGTTTCACCGTTAGCATAACAAAAGCCTTTCCCAGCCGTTCCCACTCCCCCGTCTATTCATCCTGTCAAAACACGGTTGGCTTTTCCTCACCCCCGTCCTCCCACTGACAGCCACCGAGGCGGGCGGAGAGCCTCCCACCTCTCACCGCCGTCCAGGAGTGGCCCCTTTTGTGCGCCAATTGCCCATCCTAATTGGTGGCGTTTAAAAGCCACTCGGTCACTGCGGCGGGCGGTCAAGTCCTGCAGCGTAGGCGAGTGAGAAGAGAGGGAGGGGTCAGAGGACTGAGGAGGCGCGCCATCAAGACGAGTAGAAGAAGAGAGATAAGACGACAGTGAATGACACCGTCTTTGTCTGCTGATATTTTCACGTTGGCTGAATTAACTTTTTTGAAGTCAGCGTTGAGGCTCAGATGTCTTTTCTCATTGCTGTTTTTCTCTCCATCGCTTTTGTTGATAATGACAAAGAAAATAAGATCAATACAATTGATAAAAAAAAGAAAAAAATCTTCGTAATTGCTCATCGTTGGCCCTTTTTATTTTTACTGGACCTGTTTCATCCGATCAGTGTCGCAGTGCTGCTTTGATCGTGATTATACACCACATTAATGAGTCGTGAGGATGAAACAGAACATTATTGATCCTGGTTATTCATCTTACAGCAGCACATATAAGACTCAGAGGTGTACGCTGGATTTAAAGCTGTTGTGGGCGGAGCAGAAGTGGAGGAAGTTGTTTCATAATGAGCAGAGATGAATAAAGTAGCGACAGGTGACGGTTGTTCCTGTCCAAACTGCATCCATCCGTATCCACGTTCACACCCCCACAGGCACATGACCGACGAGGCCTTAGCCTGTACGCCAATATTCAATCGTTAAGCAGTATTAAGTATTATAATATTTTATAAATCAGCTGGGGGGGATGGGCTCCTTGTCGGAGTCTTCTCTCTGTAGGTCAGGGTGTCGCTCTCCTCTAATAATGCCAATATTATGGAGAACAACACATGACACAACAATCCCACAGGCTGACTCTGACAGGGGTGACTCTGAGCTGACGCTAGCACTGAAAAAGGGCCATTTCCACACGGGCTCTCGCCCTGCCGGGGGCCACATTAAAGTGCTGTCGGGGGCCTGGCTGAGGTTCAGAGGTTCTGAGGTTCAAACTCTCCTGTAGAAACGCAGCATATATTTATGAAGTACTTAAGACAAGTCAGATATCGTACGAAGTTCCAGGCTACTTAATAGGCCAAATAAGGTTAAATAAAGTTAGACTTGCCATCCTCCAACCTGTTGCTCAGGGTTGAGTGGCGAACCGAGCACCGGGACCCGACCCAGGCCACAGAGACGGTGTATGAGTCAGTTTACCTGCGCGTTAATGCTATCAATGGGCTTCCTGTTAACATAATCGACCTCGGCAACCACAGGAGCTGTGATGGGAACGTGTGTTCCATCAATGCAGCCGACTTCACTGGGAAATCCTAAAAGTAATTCACATCACTAATCTCAGTCTGAGGTCGCCGAACCATCGAATTAACATAATTCAATTCACAATCGACCATTTAAAAGCAATTCTATGTCATTTCCCTGCAATCCTGTGGAACTCCTCTTTTATTTGTCCAACTGATTTGTGGCAACAACAATTTGTAGAAGCCGTTTTAAAGCAAAGCACGCTTTCCTCACAGCTCGGCACACAGCGGCCTTACTAATGGGCTCCTGCTCCGCATCACCGACGTTATACAAAAGCTCCCATTGGCAAACAGACGTGGGGCCACACACAGAGTCTGCTAGGCCGTGAGCTCACGTCCACGGCGGCTTACAGGTCTTATGCCAGGTCCGACGAGATCACCGAGATATCATCTCGACTGAGAAAGAAAACGGTATCGTTCAATGAAAAAGTCATCTGCAAATGACAATATATCCACTCAGAATCTCAGAAATCTTCTCCCTACGATGATTTAACTCCCTGCAAAGTAACGCAGCCTCCTCGTCAACAGGATTCTCCGCAAAAGGACGCGGCATGGTCAACGCAACCAGCAATAATAATACATGTGGAGTGCAACTACACACAAAAGAAAGAAACAAACAAACAAACAACACGCACAAAAAGTTACATTAAGTAGTGCATTTTTTTCCTCAGATTCATTCTGATAATTAATGTCATAACAGAACATCTTAGCCTTCAAAAGGAGACAAGTAAAACCATAACATGCAAATATTTTTGTCTCTTGCAGCTCCAGCTCAAAACATGACATTTCCAAATGTGCAGCATTCAGTTTTATAGATTTATATATAGATTTATAGATGCACGGTAGTTCATGATGATCAATGAGAAAATGTATTGATCCTATTTGAATTGTACCGTGAATTTTGCATTATTCCTTTAAAAGGAAGATTTAGCAAGTCAAGAAAGTCACATTTGTGCATCAGATGCAGGTATGTAACCTGCAGCATGATGCATGTGCACAACTACATATTAACTTTAAAGGCTGTTTGGTAGTCAAAACTATGGGTATGTATATATAGAACGAACAAATACTGATTCCTTTAATTATTTCAGCAATATATATGTCAATGTATAGGCAGCACTTTGTCAACGTGATCTAATTAAAAATTGTTTAAATAAAGAAAGTTACATTTTGTCATAAAACTGTTGAAATATCTGACTGACAATATGAAAATTGAGAGACTGCACACATACATATGTACCATAAATTGCAGTACAGATTACACAGAAATGGAGGGGGAAAATTACAATTTAACAAAGTATTTTACTCCATTCTGGTTCTTTCATTGTCATAATTCAACTGAATGTGCCTGATTATGTTGTATCAGTCAAGTCATTTAAACAGAAAACACCTGCAGCTGTAAATGATTTCTTGTCGATGATGATGATGATGATGATGAGGCAGGAACCCGCGGGAGCAGGACTTCCCCTTTAATTACACCTGTGTAATGAGCGACTCACCGAGCCTGTCTGGAAATTAAATGTTCCTAAACAGGCCAGTGAGACGGAGAGAAACGTATTAAAGACTGTGATGAAGTCTGCTTCACTGACGCGTCACTAAGCTTCATTACTGAGGAGGAGTCCGTAATCTCCCTGCAGCCACGGAGGAGCCACTCAGCTCCTCTCTTCACTTGATTACGGTGCAGTAACATCACACACGTTCAGTATTACCTGTGACGGCTGCGTGCGTGTGTGTGTGTGTGATCTCAGTCAGATCATAAACCCTGAGCACTAAACTGAGAGGGAGATAATTATAATTCTGGGCTTGGATGGGAAGAAGCTGTTTACATGTCCGCTCATTGTAAACAACAAAAAGTTGAAATTGTTGATCTAACTGTGACTAAAACACTGCCTGTCCCTGTCAGCTGATTGATTCTCTGCTCCAACTGAGCACGTTGAGTTTTGTGTGAAAAGTTGGTCTCACGATAGAATCTCTGTGAGCAAGACTCAGTCTGGGGATTCAAACGTGCACATTTAAACACCTTGCTAGAAAATACGTTTTCAAACAAACCTGCTGTAAGAGCCTCATGGCTGTTTCACATTTATATGGAAATTTATTTTATTTAGTAAGTGTAATTTAATCTTCACTTATCAAGGAAAGAAAATTATCATGTACATATCTAATTTTTTACATTTGTCTAAAAGAGGAAAATTCATTATATGAACTGAATATTATTAGCTGAATAAAGATCTTTTGATGGGCCCGGAATGCAAAACTTTACTGTAGTAAGTTATCTCATCTTTTTGATTACAGATTATAATTACCATGGGGGGGCGACAGCGCTCTCCTATGGTTTGAATTTGGACTGCAGTACCTATTTTAAACACTCGGTGTCAGGCTTACATATTGTTCCTTTAAAATTTGTCACTACGAAAAGCAAAAACAGTTTTAAATCGTTCCGTGTCATTTTGTATTTCCTTGTTTCATTATTTTTCATTATTTATTTTATTGGTTCCATTAATACAGCCGCAGCATATCTGGTTGAAATTCATCTGAATTTGTTGTATACTTTGTCTTATTTTGTAGCTCTTAAAGCCATTTGAAGTGCAGCTGTACAAATAGAGTTGGATTGTGCAAACACGAGGCTCGGTGGTTGGCTCCAAGTGACAAAACGCCCTGCGCACATTAACATATTAATCAAGAATTTCCAACAATCTCGATGGACGCATTTAAATCCGACTCTCAGTCGAAGGAGATGAGAGCGGATGACGACTTTGTTCCCGTGGCGTGAGCTTTTTGTCTCACGCCTTCTGTAATCTGCCCTCTCATTCACGGCGGCTGCCGTCTGATTGTTTGAGAAATGAAAAAGTCATTTTGGAACGAGCGGCGGTTTGAAAGGGGCCGCCCGTTCTGCGGCGTGGCCCTCGTTGTCGCAGCTTCACGGGGGTCACCGGAGGTCAAGGGAATTATGATTACGCTGCAGCCTCGGCGCTCCTTCAGCGGGCTCCGTATCCCCCCCGGGTGACCCCTCCATGAAGAACGCCCTTTCTGGCTGCCGATGAAACTGGATGGAACATGGATGTTTTGTTACGAGCGGAGTGTCGCCGTTGTTCAGTTCAGGAGGTTCATCTTAACAAGATGGAGGTCATTTTTCAGAGAGCGCCCCTGATTGTTCACAGGGTGTCTCGGACTCGCCATAAATGTGGTTTAAAACATTTTCTCACGCCTGAGATTGAGTAACACATGTGAGCAGAAGGCCAGATTACACCGACGAGATCCCTGAACTCCAACATCCAAACAGCCAAACACCAGCAGTATCAATATCACTGCGTGTAGGTGAAGGTGCAACAGTATAAAGCATCAAGAGTTACCAAAAGTGTGTGAAACCAACCTTTTCACAACCTTATAAATGATAATGATGATTGTTTATAATTACTGATTCCTGATGACAACATCATCATTTCAAGACTCACGATATGCTTTTCTTTATTAACAAAGTAAGGAATCCCTTTTGATTTGATAAGTACAGTATAAACTATAGAAATAAATTCAATTTCAATTCACTTTCAAATTCAATTTCCAGCTATTCTTCAGAAACATATTTTTCTTACAAAAAAACAACAAAAAAAACGCCTCCCTGGTTTCCTGTAGGAGGAGCCATACTTGGTGGCTAGCAACAGAAGCTATTGATTAGTTTTTTTGTGATGGGGAGCTGCGATTCCCTTTTGTTTAAGCCCCCCCCCTCCGACGTGGTAAATAGAGAAAAGGTGGCAGAGGAATAACATGTAAACAATAAACATGTGACACACGGAGCGGAGGAGGAGGAGACAGAGGAGCCATCGCCGGTCGCTAGGCTAAAGCGGCTAGCAGAACTGGACAAGGTGTAAAGTCAGAGAGCGATTTTAATTACTTAAGAAAAAGAGATTTCCTGTTTAGGTTAATTAAAGTGGTCTTCCTCTTACCATTCTGGATTGGGTCATCTCGCCGGCCAGCGATAAGGAGTCGCTCTTCAGAGACAGGAGGTCCGAGCACGTCATGTCCGATCCGTCCAGACTGGAGCTCAGACTGGGATCTGCGGGGACCGAAGGGATCATCAGGTCCGCTGGTTCTGCCGTAATCACTGCTGGTCCTGGTCCCAGGGACTGGAAAACACACCCGGTGAAACCTTAAAACTGGGGGAACAATAATGTTGGCTCTGAAAGTCAACTGTTCAGACTCCCCCTCACTCTGTTTTCAGAGAAGATGAAGGTTCCAGCCCTCAGCTGGCTCCCACCTCCAGCCCTCGCCACATTATTCTGCCACGTACGACATCGTCTTTGTTTTGCCCTCAGCTTCATTCAACAATCAGAACTTGAGTCCTTTCTTTTTCCTTCTTTCCCTCAGCAGCCATAAAAAAGTAGCTCCAGGTAGAATTACTTATACAAGTAGTACAAGTAGTTATTACTTACTGTCAATTATATGCATATACGTATGTGAAATGAATAGAGCTGTGGTGCATTTACTTAAAAATTGAAGAACTCCTTTACTCGACCTTGATAACCACTGTTGTTGTTCTGCTGTCGATTCATGTTTAAGTCAGTCTGGAATAATAAGAAAAAGACTGAAATAACTTGTGTGTGTGTCTTCACAGGCTTCACAAAACCTAAACAAAGTGATTTTTGGTAGATTTACAGCCTTTTGTTTTAAATAAAAAAGCATACGCTCCTAACTAGGTACAACAAGGTCGCACTGACCTTTGACCTCCACTGATCAAAGACTTGTCAGTGGCTTTAATCTGAGTTTGTTTTACGTTCACAAGTGTGGCACACATGAGGCCGCAGTGGCTGTGACCTTTGGCCTGTGACCTCCAAATTCTACTCAGTTCATCTTCGAGGCAGAGTGCACACGTGTGCAAAGTTTGAAGAAAACCCCTCAGAGCGTTTTTGAGATATCGTGCTCACAATAAGCGCCCTGACAGACGGACAGGAGTGGACAAGATGGGATTCAGTGAGTAGAGTCATCGCTCGCCAAAATCCAGCGATGCTGGAGATGAAGCTAACGTGGAAACGGAAGAAACCTCTCGTGCCTGCTGTCTGATTGGAATAAGTGCGATTCCCCGGGAACGTAGTCCCTACACCAACAACTCACTGTGAACTCTGCACCACATGAAACCGGCACGCATCACTTCCAATCGTCACTGGCGTCCCTCAAACGGCGCCGAGGTGCCGTCCAAATTAGCATATGAGAGAGTGTTTACAACTCAACAAAATGTCCATCCGCCTCCCTGAAAGCGACGTTGATCTTCATACGCGGCGAACAGAACGAGTTGGCTGCCTGAGCCTGTTGACTACAATTAGGCCCCAGTTGGCGACAGACATCAGCAACGGCAGTTTAACATCTCACAGAGCCGTGATTGTCCTTTAACTGTTTGGGACGGGCGTCCCAAGAGAGCTAATTACCCCGCCGCCGTCGCTATTGTCCCAGCTACGCACACACACACACAAACACACACGAACGGGAATATTCCAGATGAAACACGTCACACCTATCATTGTGATTCCGGCTAATTATTTAAATCACTTTTATCGTAAATAATAACGACAGTACTTTGCACTTCAGAGAAGGGTTCCTGCTTTTAGCTCAGATGTGATCGCCACCATCAGGTTTACACTGGTTCACGTGTTCAGCGGTGAGGATCGGCGTGTTGTGTGTGTCACCGGTGTCGCCACAGGTCGGAGCTAATCTGTTTAATAATACCAATATGATAAATTTTCACAGCTGCCATGATGGCAAGAAAACAGTAGCATAAACACAGAAGTTAGCAATGAGCCAATGAGTCACTGCTTTTGTACATTTTTGTTTTTTAATTTTATGTCAATATGGCTGCAATGAAAGTTGGGTCTTTTGATAGTTGTTGTGTAAAGTAAAATGCTACTTCAGCTTATTTTCTGATCATTTTATTTTATCTTATGTGTGTATTCTGAGCTCCACCAGCAAAAGTGGAGGAGGTTACATTTTCATGAATATACGTACTAGTGTACCTCGAAAATGAGAATATTGGGATTTTTTTTTCTTTCAGTTATGTAGGAAATCTACTGTGTATATTCATTATATATTCCAGACTCAGGACACAGAAACTAAATGCAGTTTACAGTTTTAATTTAGATAATGACGGCCTATGGCTCAAAAGCTTAACGAAAAATTCACTGTGGCCGTATAAGCCATAATAACCAATGTTGAAATACATAAAAGACTTGAAATATTTGACTTTAATAAAAATTTTATACATAACTTTTGAATAAAATTCCCAAAAACCCACAATATTCATTCTTTTTAAACTATATGTTACTATATTTGTATACTATATGTTACTGTATGTTAATATAACTCAACACAACTCAAAAAGTTGAGAACAAATTTGGATGAAATTTGTCATGTGGCTTCGATGTGACCCGAGGACGAATTGATTAACTTTGGGTGGTGTTGCAGATGGATCTGGATCCATTTTTAAACCTGGATGTTTTTGTTTTTTTGTGCACTTTCAGGTGGACAGCGAGCGCTTTCTCATTTGCTTTCTGTGTATCTGTGACGCAGAGTAGGTGTTAAAGTGTGAAAACAGCCAGCATGTGTCCTCAGAGAGCCACATTAATAGAACGGCGCGTAGATGTGGTGTGTTTGTGGATTCACACCTGCTTGTTTTCCATCCAAACGCAGGTGGGGAAGGTTAGCTCAGATGTTGTGTTGTGATGATTTCACCGTCTCTTTACTTTAGAAGGTGCACTGTTGGTACAGTACGGGAACTAAACCACGCTCAGGCTACACGGAAACATAAAAACAAGCTGTCTTAGCCGCCCTGTTAGGATTTTTAATTAACAATCACATCGCGCGTTTGAAAGAACAGTGGAGGAATAAGGATCAGGAAGGGAACAAGTAAAAGCGCGCACGTTTGATGCGCACCGCTTAATGAGCAGGTTCCCTGCCGAACGTATAGCGAGCACACGTGAGGGGAAAGTGATGTGTTTCCTCCTGAGGTTTGTTTGGGGGGACTGACTGTCACTGGAGCAGGAAAAGACCTCGGTGGAACATGACATGGAGCGGGCTTTAATTGGTGCTGCTGACTGTCAAAATGTGCATCATCAAAGTGCCCTGCCACCTCAACGCCGTACGCACAGCGTGCCGTTACGGCGCTCTGAAGTGCAGCGTGAAGCGGTGACGTCCGAGAGAGAGCTTAAAGGCGGAATGGACACAATTAAGGCACTTACACATATATTAGCACCAGTGAAGAAGAGTGAGAGACTCTAACTCATATCTGAGATGCGTCTGTGGTGGCGGACGAGAAGAACGTGTTTCGGGATATGTGGATACTTTGGTGGCTCCTTTGTTTCTTTGTCACTCTGAGGAAAGTACATAAGTAAAAGTAATAATACAAGAATCGACAAAAAAAAAGAACAAACGCACTCGGAGAGTGCTAGCCTCCACCAACTCAGCTAAATTACCTACAACATGTGCTAAACATATAAATGTTTCAAAGCCGTTGTTGTTTTTCTGTGAGCTCATATTTCTGTTTTCTCACGGACTTTGATATTAGCGTTTGCTTGTGGAACTCCTAAGTGTGATTTTTAGCTCATTTGATGGGAAAAAGTTCACGTGTTGATGTGATGGACTCTGGGGTCAATCCATTCAGGAGTCCAGAAAATGTGTTTGAGCTCTCAGTGAACTTGACCTTTGACTTAAAAAGCCTGAATGTTAATCATCTGTAGCCAGTGCCAAATGACACCAGTTAACCACTCCGTCAAGTCATTCAGGCGAAATGGACAAAAAACTTATTCTTTTTAACCTGTTAGTGACCTTGACCTTTGACCTTGAAAATCCAAAAGGTAATCATCTATATGCATTACTGTCAGCTACAAATTGATACCAGTTGGACCACTATATGTTGATTCTTTCTGCAGTTATGGTCAAAAAACAGGCTTTTTGACCTACTGACCTTGACCTTTGACCTTTGGCCATCAGCATCATCAAATTTGGTCAGGTAGTTTTTGTGTATTCAAACAATCTAACTAATTAATGACAGGTTTGTTGGCGGACAGACACATACATACTCTCACCTACTCAGTTTTCGAGATAGGTGCACATATGACAAGTTATACAACTGAAGTTGTTCAAACTTTACTGCTGGTGCTCAAGTTGGAAAAAAAAAGCCTCAAAAAAGAAGCAGTGTGCCTCTCCTGGAGGAGGTTCAACCAACTCTGAGTCCGATCCTGAACTCTGGGGTGATTTAGCCTCAGATTGGAAACTCGGATGTGAGGGTGACGTTAGTGATCATCACTGGATGTATATTTGACTCCCCGCACAGAAATCTAGTACTAACAAACACTTTTTGTAAAATGCACCTAACAGGACTTTAATTCAGATGGACCGTCTATGTGCTACGTACTGAACAAACGAAAGAGGAAACCAGGTAGCGTTTTCTGGTCGGACAGACTCAGTCCCAGACCCAGACCCAGACCCAGTCGCCATAGCTACTCACTCAGAGCTTCATTTACTTCTCTTACTGAAACGGGCCGGAGTTCCCTCTTTCTGAAGCGTAGAACCAAGAGGTTCCTTCCTTTCAGGGTCAACAAACCTCCCGTCTGGTAACTGGAGATAAAACCTCGTTGAGAGAAGTTTCATGGCAGATCTATTTTCTGTCCTCGTCACCGCACGGAGAGAACCCTGCACCTGCCGGCGATGTCACTCTCTCCACAGTGAAACCATGTGGTCTCTGCTGCGTTAGTTAGTTTGTGGACAGATGGGAAACGGCTCAGTCCTGAGTATTTAGTGACAGTTTCACATTCACGTTCTGATGGAAACGTACCGACCGAAGCTGACCAAACCGTGCTGACCTCGCCCAACACTCTGCTGTTAGCGAGCATGCTGCGCTGTGAGGCTAACACCAGCAGAAGATGCAAGGTTAATCCCGATAAATGTTTTTGCCATCTCCCTATTTCCCACGCGGCGACGGGTGTATCCCCCAGTGAACACTCAGGCCTGTAAATTGTTTATCACACACTAATGCAGTAGCTTAATCCTATTTGCATTCATATTAGTTCCCCCATATCACCATCCCAGGGAATTACATATTTGAATTCTTCTGAGGGGTAAATAACTTTATGCATGATATCAGTATCTTCATAATTCAGATCAGTAAAGTCAATTTGGTTCGAGTTCTCCGCCGCCGCACGCCACAGAGGTTCTGAGCAAACGCACAGGGAAGCGGTTTGGATCGGTGAGCGCGCACACACGAGGGCGGGTAATGGGATATCTCGGAGAAACGTCGCTCGAGAGCTCTCGCATGTTTAACCCCTCAGAGGCAGATTTAAACCTTTTGCTCTTCCCTTCAGAAAAACGTTTCACATTCTCCTCGTGTGCTTTTATTCGGCATGAATCATTTTGCTTCATTCTGTACTTGACTTCTCGATGTCATTTCCCATTTTGTCTCCCTTCTTTCTTGATAACCTGAAGTCAAACATCCTGGTCCTGATCACCACAACCACTGCAGATCGGATCAGGTTCGTTACTGCCATTTTTTAGCGAGTTAGCAACAATGTCAGCTAATGTACAGCTCTATAGCTATGAAGTGTGGGCTTAACTCATCAGTGGGATTGTCATAAGCCAAGTTTCCACGAAGCAGAATGGTTCGGTTCGGTTCGGTACGGAACACTTGGGAACGGTGAGCTCATTACAGGTGTGCGTTTCCACTAGCCTGACGCGCCAGCTACGTAACTAACGTGACATCATAGAAACGCGACACTGTTTATCCTGACAAAGAAACCATTACAACAAAGGAAACAATGGAAGATTTCAAGCATTTCCCGATTTTTCTGGTCGGTTGTTTATCAAGGTTGAAGCCACCAGGAGAAAGACAACATAACCGCCACCGGGGGGTGACGATTCTGTCGAACAATCAGTGGACTGCAGTGGGTCTAGCCCCCCTTTATGGTATGATTTAACTCTGGTTGTGAAGGGTGCGGTTCACTCTTTTATAAGATATGTCTGTACTGACAGGAAACAACAGGCATCCCAGGCCAGCAGGTGGCGATACACTCCACATCATCCATATTTCGGATACCAGAGAATCAACAGTTATTTGACAAATGTATTCTCCAACCTTTGATCAAAAACCTTTCTGGCAATAAGCTGAAGGTGCCGCGGAGAAACCAAAACTAAAACGTGATTCATTTGTGTGGACGACGATGTTAAAACCTTGCAAAGCGAAGCCGTTGTTGGTGATCTGTTTCGTGCATTTTCATCACAGAAGACAACAATGGGGACGCACGAGTTGAGGTGTGACGCCAAACACTCTGTGTTACATATGTACAAACATAGTTTTAATAAATATCCACATTACAAAGTGTTTTGAAAAATTGTGGTGGCCTAAAACATGTTTGTTTGTGTGTGGACAAGAGGAAAAATGTTGATAAAATAACAAAATATCCATGTTAGCATTGACAGGGCCTAAATTTAGGGCATTAAAGGTCAAAGATCAAGGTCAGAAAGTTCCCAAAATTTCCCAAAATTCCCAAAAAATCCCGTATGTAAATATTAGGTGCAATTTCAAACAATCCCATCCCAGCCAAAACTCAGCCGACTTGCTTCTAACTTGCACTCCATATACTCTGTGTGGTCTCAAGATCTTCCAAATTTTAAAAATGGATAAATTAAGGTGCAACAAACACTATTTTTTCAATACACATTTATTTGACGGCAGTAAAATTAACAAAGGTTTCTGAGTTTTTTTGTTTTTGTTTTTTTCATTTTTTTATATTCTTTTTCGCCTGTAAGTGAGTGTTGGACTTTAATACCTTTTTCTGCAGGTGTCCAAGACAAATTGAGATTTTATGGCTTCGCTCTCTGAGGGTTCTGGTTAATAAATAAAGATATTGACAGTATTGATTAATTTAATATGTTCAGTCATTAGATTTCTTTATGTTTCCATGTTATGTGCTGAACTGTGCTGCAGCTCTGGTCAGGTTGAGGCATTAGCCACTTGATCCGACCATGTTTTGAGTGAGAATTCATGTTATTATCACCACAAATATAGGTGGAAAATGCCCTCAGATCCCAGTAAAAAAAAAAATAAATAAATAAACTTTTAACCATAAAATATCCTGTCTTGTCCAAAAACGAAACTCCTGTATCTGTTGCCACAAAAACAAAGTGCTCATTGAAGTTGTCATTAAAAAAAAGGCAGAAATCCTCAAATGAGGCTGCTGCTATAATAGAGTTTAATGAAAAGTTTTTTATCCATTTTGCTGATTTCTGATGATAACTGGATATGGACGAAACGTTGGTTTAAGACCACCACGATTACTGTTTTGTGTAAGAAATATGAGAATGTTAAAATCAATGAAAATGTGTTTGAGAAGTAGAAAAAGAAAAAAACTGTCAAGAATTAAAAAGCAGGACGTTTGTGATGAAAGCTGCTGTGAGATCATTTCTCATCTCATCACTCAAAAACACAATGTTCTCGGCAAGTCGGAATATTTAAAACAGTTACATTATTGAAAACATTCAGAGCATCTTACAGGCATGATGTGACGTGTGGAAACGAGACCTGAATGCATAATTACGGCGATAAACCCACAAACCCTGAGTACAGTCTGAAAATAAGAGAGAAAAGACGAGGTTTTGAAGAGGCGGAAAAAGGCGGATTGATGAAGAAAAGCTGTCAGGACGGCTGTGCTTTGAACTTGATCAGAGACATCGTTTAAACAAAGAACAAAGGCAGCAAATATGGAGAAGAAAGTGCTACCTGTGAGTGGTGAAAACAAAGGGTTTGAGGAAGACGAGACTTTTGGCACCGCCAGCCTTAAAGTGGAGCAGCGGAAGTCCATGAATATAGATGAGAGGCTGATGTTCACGTTAGTTCCCATCAGGCTTTTCTGTACTCACCTCCTCTGCCTGAGTGATCAGCAGCGCCGGGACGGCATCATCAGACTCTCGGGCCGCCTGGTCCCGGTCGAAGCCCCGACGCCTGGCCCAGTCCTGGTCCTGAGGCAAGACTTGGTACATTCAGACGGAGAAAATCAGAAAATCAGAGGGAACCGGGCCTTTATATTAGGCAGGCTAATATCAGACAGAGGCCTCATGCCAATGTCTGATCCAAGAAAAGAGTTCAGTGCTTAATAAACATGTTTGTTCGAGGACAAAGTGGATATTTTACAGTCCTTTTATTGTGCCATTCCAGACAACACAAGAGAAATGAAATCTTGAGATAAATCTTGAATGGTCTTCAGTTCAGACTGAAATTTCTCAAAAACTAACTGATAGATTGTCAAGAAACGTGGTTCAGACATTTAGATTGGCTCAAAAACTCTCAAAACTCGTGATCTTCTGATTTCACGCTGGCTGAGAGTTCAGCACGATACTTTTGAACTTTTGAACATGCACGCCTATAGGAAAAAACTACCAAATCAAAACAATGGCTTTTTCTAAAATCAAATTTTTCTTCTTTTTATTTTTCACCATCACGCAGTGATAAAATTCAGTGGTTAATTAGTCAACTCGGTCGACAGGCGACCACAAGGGCATAACAAAAATGGCAGCAAAGATGGCACCAGTCCAGATGCTGGGACAGAGCAGATTAAAAGTCGTGTCCCATCACAGCAATGCAAAAATATGCCTCAGAAAATGCTATTTTTCTTCTGCTTGGCAGTTATGCACACAGGGTCAAATAATCCACTGTACCATGTTCCATTTTAGGTGAGAGTAAAAAGGACATGAATGCCAGGATGTTGGTGGGAATGCGAATAAGTAGACTTTTTCACAGTTAGATTTGCTCATTTTACGGTGCGGTTGCTCATGTGACTGTTCCTCTAGACAATCACTGAAATTCAGTTGCAGTGGAACTATGCCTGCCTTGCTGTGACCAAAACTGGTTTGCCGCCACCGCCCTCTGACTGCCCATCTTCCCTCTGACCCCTGTCCTGGCTCTGCTGAGCCTCTGACAGACCCCGATCCGGAACATGTCTGTGAAACGGGGAAAGGTCCGACTCCTCACCTGTAGCTTGGGTTGGTCTCTGGTCTACTATCGGCACCACCAGCTGGTCCTGACTTGTATCTGGAGGATCTGTTTCTTCATGGTGAACCTGAACCTGAACCTGGTCTAGAGTGGAGTGAGGACTCTGCTGCTCTGGAACCTGTCTGTGACCCTCGGGACTCTGGTCTCGGCGGTCCAGAGGGGCCCTATCCACACTCTGGTCTTGCAGTGAACCTTGTGTTGTCTCAGTCTGGAAGCAGTGATGCTCGTTGCTCAGAGGGGAGTCTGGGAAATCTTCCTCCATCGTCAGCCGTCAACGCAGAGTTCAGCTGCGGAACCAAACACCCAAAACAGGAAGCGATCACCTCAACCTCACCCGATCTTAACAAAATATCCCAATTTTCATCCTTTGGTTTAATTTACTGTCCTCAAAATCTGGTAGACCAAACTTTGGTGCAGACCAGTGTTTTTAGTTTGGGCTTTCGATGAATTGAACACGAGAAAAAGTGAACAAAAACAGATGTTAATATGAACGCAGTCCTAAACAAACACTGAGACGTAGTTTTCCAGATTTTTTTTTTTACACTGTTGTTTTCAGAGAGTTTAGCAGCAGATCACACGAAACCTTGCCGGTTCAGGACCTCCACATCCAGTTCCTGATCATCTGTGACCAGCTGTTGCACAACCAGAACGATCTCTGCACAAATCGTGTCGGTCCTGCCTGGGTAAACGCCCACCTTGGTTCTCTTCTTACTGATGAATCGCAGGTTACATTGTTTTTCAAGATAAAAGTGCACATTTAAGGGGTCCTTTAGTTGTGACGTTCCAGAGCGCACCGGTGCAACAGTCGTGCAGAATGAGGAGCCGCACCTGCCAGGTGGATTTTCTTCCATCGAAGAGGCTCCAATTTGTGCCATAAATCTGACAGAAATCAGTCTTGAACCGTCATCAGTTCACCAGCGTAATCTGAAACTCCCTGGCCAAGATGGCAGCACAGCCGGAGACATGTTAGCGCGTCACTGTGAAAGGTGTTTGATCTCATGATCAGTACACATTTCGTTTGGTTGTAGTAATGGAGATGTGGCTGAAAATATGAATAACAACCTTTTTGTAAAAAAACTGAAAACACTTCCTGGTGGCCAAACCTGATGCTGTAAAGTGTTGAAAATCTAATGAGCTCCACTTCTCATTAATACCTACTTGTGAGCAGAAAATGAAGTTCCAGCCTCCAACAGTTTTATCATGCTGACATGGAGGATTCCATAATATCCCTAGTTGTCAGGGATGTAATTAAATAATAACGTACATTTAATTGTTTCCTTCATTGTATCATGGGTGGTTCATCTCTACCAGGCGCCCCAGTCGCTGTCCGCCGGGGCCTAGTCGTGGGGATACAAGAAAACAAAGACGATGTAGCTAAATGAAACATAATACTACTGTACATGATTAACAAAAACTGACATATACTGTATACTGTAAATATACTGTAAATTACCTATAAAGACGCTTTTATAAAAGTCTGAAAGTCTATGAAAGTCAAAGGATACAAGCCTGAGGGTGAAAGTACAAACCCAATTCCAAAAAAGGGCCGATGTTGTGTAAAATGGACATTAAAACAAAATCCAGTGATCTGAAAACCCTTTTCAACCTAAATTTAACTGAACTCCACACAAAGTAAAATATTCAGTGATCATACTGACCAACTTTATTGTTTTTGGGGGAAATGAACACAAATTGACCTTTGGCCTCCAAAGGTCAGGGTCTACTGATCAAAGCCACTCGTCACGTGAGGCGGCAGTAACATTGACCTTTGACCTTTGACCTCTAAAATCAAATCAGTTCATTCTTGAGTCAGCGCGTTCTCGAAATACGGCCTTCAGAGGGTTGTGGGGACAGATGGACAACCTGAAGACAGCAGTGAGACAGAAATAATGGGACTTAGATGACACAGAGGGCTGGTCTCTGAGCTCAATGTCCTTCTTTACATGTCCAGGAAACAGATGTGGCTGAACTGTTGCGTCAGTGACATTAGCATCATCATCATCTGTGACGTTAGCGCGTCGACGCCAATGACCCTCCTCAACTGAGGCCCGGAATCATTTTGTTGGTTTAACGCAAATCTCTGGCGCCTCGTTTTCACCGGCTGTCAAGTAATACTCAGTAGACTGAGGCAGCGGCTCCGGTCCTGCCGCAGTTTGTTCTGAACCCGTCTGAATCCACTCTGAAGTCTCTCCGCTTCACAGCAACGTTTCCAACAGTTAATACAGACGTCCCCCGGGTGGTCATTATGTTTGAGCTCAGATAACAAGGATTCCATTGCATGCTTAGATAATAACTATTAAAAAGAGTGTTTTCCAATTAATTAAACACGCTGTCTTTAAGCAACCTCGGGACATTAGCGCCGCGGGCTAAACTAATTGATGAGGTACTGGGGGAAAACAAACCAGCAGTCCTTTCATGTGAAAAGCCTCACAAAAGAGGCGGCACCATGGAGAATATGAACGACTGCGCCGCAGATATTCCTGAATATTCAACTTTGTATGTGCAAATTGTTAACATAACTTTTTGATATGATAAAACCACAGTACAGTGTCACTCTGCGGGCAGGCCCGCTGGGGGTCTCGACTTCGGGGATGATGAGAGAGCCGTTGTGAGCCGTCGCTTCATGCCGCAGGAAGCTGGCAGGGTACTTAAAAATCAGGCCGAGCAGAAGCCTCTCGAGGATCATCACCAGCGGAGGAGAATAAGAGGTGCGTTCACCTCCGCCGCCGTGGAGCACTTTAATGAAAGATGCTTAAAAAAGCATGAAAGTGGCGTCCCTAATCTGCTTGCCACCATCTGTAGAGGGAAGGCTTAAAAATCGTACCATTTCGCCCCGCCGGTGCAGTCATGCTCGTGATGCGTTTCGAGCGGCTCCTTAAGGAGAGTATTTTCACATTACTCAGGCTTCATTACTCCAAATCAATATTGGTTCAGCATGACTCGGTCCTCCCGACGCTGCGCCGAGCTGCTCGGGAGACATATGAGCCGTTTAGAAGTGGTGTTTTTAGAGAAGAAACTGTCAGGAGAAAAACGAGCAAAAGTTAGGAGAGGAACACTTTTGCTGCTGATGGAATCACGAATCAATGAGCTCAAACACTGTCGGTTCTAATTCAGTCTAACATGTTTTCTTATCTCACAGTGACTCACAGAAGGGTCAACAAGTCCCTGCTGATTGGTCAGGAGACCCTGAATACACCTGCATACAGGTAGCAGGAAGTTTGTTAGCGGCTCATTAACAAGATGATCTGTCATTTATCACACAGTGATTTCCAGCCAATGATAAGACTTTAGCAGTGATTTGCTGTAGAACAGCACATCTGGTTCACTGCCATAAAGAAAGAGGGACAATGTGTCACCACTTCCTTTCAGCGTACAAAAATTAAGCCAAAATATCACGTTTGCGCTGCCGTGGATCCACCAACCAATCACGAGTGGAGCTCAGCTGTCACTCATGACGTTTCACCCTGTTTATATGGCATCAAATAACCAAATAAAACAATAGTGATCAGAAAACTAAACACACAAGAACTACTTGAAATAACAAAGACAATCTTCGGGAAAAATTGGAGTTTTTGCTGAAATAATGGCGGAGGAGACGGCCCTCCTTATAAGTAGCTTATAAGCAGCTGCTTACAGCCCCAAACTCAACTGGCTGAATGTCTGGCCTGGCAACCGAGCTGACGATGATGACGATGAGCCGAAGCCTGCTTGTTGTCGATGGGGGGAGGGATCACCATGTTCGTTTGATCCAAGACTGGCCGCTGGCCTGGGGACACTCCTCTTTATCAGCGATTGAACAGTTAATGCTGCAAAACTAACTCAAAAGGAAAAAGTTGGATTTTGACTTAGGCTCGAAACCTGACGTTATTCAGGCTCTCCGAAGCTGCTTTTCTGAACTTCCCAGTGAAAATCATCAAAAGTGGAGATTCGTGTTTTTAATCATGTAGTTTGTTTCCAGAACAAATCCGACTCAAGTAAAACCTACACACACATTCAATTTCATGAAAATGCGCCCATTCGTTTTTGAGTTATGTTAATAAATTACAAATTTACGCTGCGAACACGTTTGTTGGTGGAGGTAATTATGGTCATTGGCCAGCAGGTGGCACTGCAGCAGTAACAAACAGCGCAACAATTTGGGTCAAACAGTTTTAGCCTTTATAACTTGGTCAAATCTGAGCACGCAGACATGAAACGTGTCCAGTGTGGATTTGTGCAGCCAGAGGGACATCAGTCGACATCAGCGGCGTTTCAGCGGATACAGTTGGACTAAATGTCAATGAACCAACACGTTTTCAGTTTTAAAAACAACGACTGCGGCTTCACTGTACAGAAACGGCAGTTGGACGGGCAGGTCTGTGGCCTTAAAGGGCTGCCGGACAGTTCGGTAATCAGGATCAACAGCAATTAATCATTACAGCTCGTGACGGACGGGACTGCGACCTGCTCCTACCTGCAAATCTGGAAATCCCTGGAGTCAGTCGCAGTCCGCCGTCATCATAAACGGACCAGGAAGAGACGCATTTTAGCTGCTTTCAGTGATGGCTTCGCTCCTCCGCTGCCGCTCCCACCAGAGTCTTCCCCCGCTGAGCCGCTGCTCTAATTATAGGACGCAAATCAGATTAGACGGTGTGACCTGGACACGCCGACCAAACACAAACACACTGAATGATATTCCAGTTTGTGATTTATGGCACAAACTGCTCCGTGATAGCAGATGGGCCACGTTACAAACGTTACAGATGGTTGTTTTATGTGTATCACGCTCGTGTACGTTTAAGTGTTTGTTTTTCTCATCGATTTGTTGTTTTGGTTACTTAAAACAAGGGGCAACGTCATGATTGACAGCTGAGTCCTGCTCAGGATTGGGCGGGAACTCGATACCACAGTCATGCCACCTGCAGACTCAGGTTCTAACTGACGTCAGCGGTGCAGCAAAGTGCAAACATACTGTCCAACTTTATTGATGTAAGTGTTCACTACTTGTCTTTTTTTTTATAGTAATTAATAAGAGCGGTGCCTTTTTTCTCTGGGACACCTGCGTACAACGAGAAAAAGTCACGTTTCGTCATGAGCATTTCCACCTTTGTTGTGCAATCCACCAATGACAGTCTCCACAACACAAATTCTGACACCCGGGTCTTAGAAAACCTAAAGAACCAATCCTGAGAACTCGCAGGGGCGGGGCTTAACTTTGCAGAAAGGAAACTTCCCATTCCGATGCACCAACTCGTAGGCCACCTGGCACAGGTGGCTCCGCCTCTTCTTCCTGGGAATCCGTGCCGGGTTCGAAAACATGTGCGGCTGAATTACTCCAATGTTAGAACTTGCCACTGTGCAGCGTACAGTAGACTAGTTTCAAAGTGGGAAAATAACGGAGCAGGTGAGCTCCAGCTGCAGGTCGAGGGGCGGAATGGCGAGCGGAGACAGGGCGGGGCTAAAGTAGCACATTCAAAATTTCCCACAACATAAATGAGGCAAAGGAGAAAAGAGGGATTTTTTGTTAATGAAAAAAATGTGAAATATGTAATTTTACAAATTACAAATGAGATTTGAAGGCTTTGATTGATGGCCGGAGCAGAACTTTAAGCCCCAACGTTCATATACGGTTTTATTTTCCTGCTGTTTAACGTAGCTATTTGTTTTACACTGAACTGAACTGAACACTGAACTTTGTTTCATTAAGCTACATTAATCTCACATATACTGTATGTCTAATGAAGAAGGGAATCTTGCTAAAAAGACGCCTCAGTTGAAGTTTGGATGATTTCTGTCCCGTAATACCTCTGCGAAGCTAACGGCCCGGTCAAGCAGAAGCAACTGTAAGAATTCCACTGGGCTCTATAAATTCCAGTGAGGAAGAGTAAGGACAAGGTATTGCTTACACACAGAGAGGAAAGAATGACAGCTCCTGATCTTCTCAAGTGCCTGACCAGCCAACATATCAGCACAACTCTTTCCGTCGAGTGGACGCTCCTCCTTCCAGCTCACCTCGCTTTCTACCACTGGACTTGGCCTTCTTCATCAGTGGGGCGTCTTCTGTTCCTCTGCACGGAGTTTTCACATTTAGGACTTTCAGTTTGTTCCAGAACCTGTGGACAGGGAGCAGGGAGAACTGTAGCTCTTCTTGGTTTGGTTCTACAATGACTGATGAGCTTCTTTTGTAAATCGAACCTTAAAAAATAACTTATTTTAATTGATCTAACTCCGCACCTCCAGCTGGAGCAACTGGAGCTCACCTGCTCTGAAACTAGTGAAACTAGTCTACTGTACGCTGCACAGTGGCAAGTTCTACTACTGGAGTAATTCAGCTGCACACGTTTGAACCAGACACGGATTCCCAGGAGGAAGAGGAGGAGCTACTTGTTGATGCATCAGAATGATACGTTTGTTTGTTTGTTTCTACAGTGTTAAGCCCCGCCCCCCACGAGGATTGATCTTCTGTACAAGGAAGAACCGGCTGGAATCCTCAGACATGACATTTAATGCTTATCACTCAATCTTCATCAGAAGCAACCATGGGTCAGTAGAATACGCTCGACAACAAAGGTCACATGACTACTGTCACCTGATCATCTAAATCTCACAGAATGCAACTTGAATGATGTTTTAAAGCAGCATGTACACGGTGTAGGACAGGACATCCCACAGGCACAACAAGTCCTGCTACCTTTAACAGGCTCCGGTCAATGGGAAGTTCTGCTAAATATACTGTAGTGCTGCTTCTTAATACTGAATTCAGGATCTTTTAATACTCAAGGAGTGTTTTTAGAGTGTGTTTTTATAAATGTTTAATGTGTGAAAGCAGACAGGTATCAATGTCTGTGAGAACTTTTTATGGAACATTTTGATACAGCAAACAAACGACCAGACATGTTTCCCTCTCTCTCTCTCTCCCTCTCTCCTCCCCTCTCTCTCTCTCTCTCTCTCTCATTCTC
>KV751377.1:2681038-2692750 GCA_001698575.1 Mola mola | reverse complement strand
ACACAACAGGGGCCGAGCGCAAAGCTGAAGGAAACCCTCAGGTTTGTTTGTGGAGCAGCTGAGAAAAATTAGAGGTTATAATATACAGCAGCTCAAAATGATTAAAGTCATTCAGTGTTAATATATAAGAGTCAATGATGAGGATGGATTTTTACAACGTCAAATTGACAGCAGGATCACACTTCCTGTGTCTATGACCTACAGATCCCCTGGGGACAATTCCACACACATTCCTACAACCTACTATTTTCAGGTCACAGAGGCAATTTTTAATAAAAAATATAATGTTATGTACTTTTGAAACACAGGAACAATTTTCAAGGAAGAGTTTTTCATTAACAAATGGAGCAGGTCTTTAATTAGTCCAAATCTTAAATATTTGTTAAGAAATACACCCTGTGTTTAAAAATACTGGAAAACAACATTGAATTACTACATACTGTTTCCCTGCAGGGCCTGTGCCAGAGACCCCAGTGATGTCATCAGCAGGCGCCTTCAGGACATGTTTGAGCTCTTCTCTCAACACTTTGAAGGCAGCGGGGCAGAGAGCAGGGCGATGGGCAAAGGTAGTACGTGAACAGAAAACGTCGCGTGCCTCTATGAAACAGACTAAATTCAACTCTCTCCTCATAGAAATGGCCGTGAAGTACTTCCACCTGGCGGAGGCGCTCTACTACAGGATCCTGGAGTCCATCATTGAGCGGGAGAAGACGATTCTGGGAGACACCGACCTCTCTGTGAGTGTTTTTTCTATGAGGCAGAGGAACAGGCTTAGACATCTGTCTCCACAAAATAAAGACTTCATTCAGCCTTGAAATAAAAAGGGCTTGAAAGGCTCTAATTTTATCACTGATGAAATGAAAACCACTAACTCTATGCAGAACATACAAAGGTTCCAACGCTCAAAAGTGAAGCCAGTGCAGAAGTGCCTTAAACCTGCATCCTTCCTTGTTTGTCAGTTGGATCCTCCTTGTTCTTCCCCTCTCGTCAAAATATGTAGCTTCTGAAACCCATTAAGTAAATCTGGGAGCTTTAAAGTGGTTGGTTCGGAAACCAGTGGGTGATGTTTTTGTTTGTGTGAGTTCCTAATGGCAGTCACTGGCTTCGACTGATTCAGTTTTGGCATTTAAAGGTTAAAGATCAAGGTTTCATATGTGTAGTGTCACGATTTAAGGTCAAAATAAGTCAGGGTCAAACAGGTGATTTTTGTAAAAATATTTCTCAAGATTGTATGTGCAGAACTCTTCCAAATTTCAATTAAGGCATCTTTTAACTAGTTTCTCCACTGAAAAAAAAAAATCAAAAAAATTAATGGATATGATGTAAAACATTACATTAAACAGCAGGAAATTTAAAAACTGTTCCTTGTACTTTTAAAATGAATTCATTTTTCTATTCTCTTCCCCCTGCAAGTGAATGTCAGGCCGTAATGGAAACGTTAGACACGACGAATTGTTAATCTTGGCTCTCTGAGTGCTCGTGTTCATATTATGTTTGCATTTCCTTGTTGGGTCTGAAAGTCTGTTCAGCTCTTTGAAACTTCCTCTTCCTCTTGAAACTTCCTTCCACTCTGCTTCTTGTTCCTCATTCCCTCTCCCGCTTATTTGGGCTCAGTTTGTGAATGCAGAGCCATCAGGTGAAAACTTTGGGGGATGGAAGTGTGTATTGACGGAACGTGTGTGTGTGTGTGTGTGTGTGTGTGCGTGTGCGTGTGCGCGTGCTTCAGTGTATTCTGGAGCAGGACATCTTCCATCGCTCCCTGCTCGCCTGCTGCTTGGAGATCGTCATCTTCTCCTACAGACCTCCAGGAGATTTCCCCACCTTGATCAGCATCTTCCAGCTGCCCGCTTATCACTTCTATAAGGTATCGAAACATCCCGATTGCCTCTGTCAGCGTGTGTCCGCTGACGTGTGTTCAGCTCTGTAACCGCGGAGCATGTGTGCGCAGGTGATCGAGGTGTTGGTGCGGTCGGAGCAGGGTCTGTTTCGGGAGGTGGTGAAGCACCTGAACCAGGTGGAGGAGCAGGTCCTGGAGAGCCTGGCCTGGACCAGCGACTCCCCACTGTGGGAGAGCCTCCGCGCCTCCAAAGATCAGGTCCCCGCCTGCCAGCAGGTCCAGAACACACAACAGTTCAAAGAAAAAAACAGGGTCACGTGATTGTGTCAGATTTGAGACTTTTCTCGCTTTTCACGATCATGAACGAATCCTAAATTGCCCCAGATTTTCCTGCCTGACGTGAAGCAGCTGCTTCACGTGCTGGCTTTGTTTCTGTGTGTGTGTGTCAGGTGATGCCTCCTCAGTACCTGGAACAAAACGATGAAAGCAGCGTAGGATCTGTTAATCCCACCAACCACGGGCCGGACCTCAGCACCAGCAGCACCGTCAAAGGTCTGTCTCCTCCTCCTCCTCCTCCTCCTCCTCCTCCCCCCGCAGTAAAAGTGTTTATTTATGTCTCCAAAAGAATCTGAAATAAACCCCGTCAGAATGACATGACTCATTCTGCCCGATTTAAAAAAGATTAACATGATTGACCTGATTTTCACAGCTTCAGAGAGATGATTTCAGGTTCTTCAGAACATAAGGAACTCAACTGCTGTGTAAATGTACATACATTTACATAACTCGATTCCCCCGCTGTATCAAATCAAAACAATTAACATGTTTAACATTGATTTAATTTGGTTTTTCCCATTTATTTTTCACAAAATAATAGCACTATCTACATCAGAAAATCTACAGAGATAATAAAATGCTGAGAACAAAATGTATGGGCAGCATTTAGTTTAAGTCCACTGTAGGGCTTTATTCAGTCTATTGTCTACATTTTTATTTTCCACTGGTTATGAATTAGCCTCCTGGAGTGATAGCGCTACGATCATACCTGTTTTAGTTTGGTGGTCAAGTAGCTAATCTTTCTTTCAATCACATTCTACAAGTTGTACTGTTTTACATATTAGACAAAAGCACACGTTCATATTAAAAGGGAAGGAAAATTGACCTTTTTAGGCTAGATTCCAGAACTCTGTTAGCCCTTAACACCCCAGCTAGCTAATGTGTGATGGAAACTAGTAGCTTGTATTAAGATCTCCATCAGCAGTATTTTAAATGTTATTTTACAATAACAAAAGATTACAACACAACTGTAATCAGACATTTATGTTTTGCTGACATAGTAACAAATAACAGTAGGTCTTTTTATTTTATGAACTGTGTATTTTAACAGATCAGCCACAGTTTGGGGTGAAGTACACATTTGAGGTATACGTTTAATATTTGCTTGGTACGTATAAAGTGGTATAAAATGAAAACTGCACCCATGATTAGATTGTTTTAGATTTTTTTATTTTTCCTATTGCTCATCAGAAGCTCTCTTTCTTTTAGTATTCTCTGTGAAGTGCAAGTACCTCAAACTTGTACTGAAGGACAGTACTTAAGTAGAGTATGTTAGAAAACCCTGAATGTACAATAATCCCCCTCGTCCCCTCTCCAGGCGTGTCCCCCTCCCCCACCACCCTGCTGGACCGCTACAGCTCTCCGCCCACTGGTCCGGCTCGCCGCCGTCTGTTCGTCGACCCTCTTGACGGCGAGCCCGGCGTCGCCTCCCCAAGCGCCACCAATTCAGCACCGCCCACCGTGACCAAGACGGAGCAGGCCAACCTGGTCACGGCCATCCCAGCTGGGCAGACGGTGGTCACCGTGGCAACCGCCACCATGACCGCTGGCAACGGGCAGACAGTCACCATTCCTGTGCAGGGTAAGACAAAAAAAATTGAGCTGAACATAAAACGTGAATGACGGTGATGACCACGATCCGTGACGTCTGCAGGGATAGCCAACGAGAGCGGAGGCATCACCTTCATCCCGCTCCAGGTGAGCGTGACCGGACAGGGCGGAGCCACGCTGCAGCCGCTGCCCGCACAGACCCTGACCAGCACACTCAGCGTCCAATCAGCCGTCGCCAAAGCGGCTGCCAAACCCAGCGGCAGGCCGCTGAGGAAGGGCTCGCTGTCGCTGTTCTTCAGGAAGGTTCGACTTCTCCTTCGTGGTTATTAGTTGTGATTAATTACTGTGACCGAGCAGTCACTTAAATAAATGTCTGTTATTCCTGCCTTGTTGTGCAGAATTGGTCCACTGCAAACCTACAAACGACAACTACCATCATGTCCTGTGTTTTATAATACAAAGGTTAAAACCTTTAATGTTAACTGATGATGCAGATAAGATGGTGAAAAGTGAAGCTTCACATTCTACACTCAGGTGTACCATCTGGCCAGCGTGAGGCTCAGAGATCTTTGTGCCAAACTGGACATCTCATCCGAGCTGAGGAGGAAGATCTGGACCTGTTTCGAATATTCCCTGGTTCACTGCACCGATCTGATGATGGACCGTCACCTCGACCAGCTCCTCATGTGTGCTATTTATGTCACGGCCAAGGTCTGTGTGTGTGTGTGTGTGTGTGTGTGTGTGTGTGTGTGTGTGTGTGTGAACATCTGCGGGTGCTGGTTTCTGATGAAGTAAACGAGTGTGTCTTTTGTTGCTGTCAGGTGACCAAAGAGGACAGATCCTTCCAGAACATCATGAAGTTTTATCGCACTCAGCCTCAGGCCACCAGCAATGTAAGATGTTCTGACTGTCACACAAATATTTTACATGTTATCCAAACAGCTTAATTCTTGCTAGAAGTCAATATTTAGTGTTGTTGAAAGATCCAAGTCAAAATCTTGATAGGTGCAAAGTTTTGGATGCATCGAATTGCGTTATGAATATGTATAATGACTGCCCTCTGCTGGTTAAACCCGACTATTACACCCGAACTTTGCTCCCATGGTGGTGGACATGTGGCAACAAGCAACTGCATATCTCAGGAGCACCTTGACAAATATTCTTCAAATTTCACAAAAACATTCACTTGGACCCAAGGATTAACTGATGTGAATTGAGGTCAAGGTCACAGCCAATCTGAGTCATAATTCAAGAATTTATCTTGAAAACATTTCTGTGAAAAAGACGTTCTGTGCTGCAGACTTAAATATGGAGAATTTACAGTTTCTTTGTTGTAACTTCTATTTTTGAAGGACACTGTTAGTTGACTGGTAGGCAGAGTCATACAGCAGCTGTCTAAAGCTGTTAAAGAGTTAAAGAGACCCATGGTGGTGAAATATTGAACATACAGCAGAGCGTCAAGTGACAATAACTGTGTGTGTGTGTGTGTTTCAGGTGTACAGGAGTGTGTTGATCTCGGGGAGGAAGAGACGCCACTCAGGCAGCAACGACACGAACAAACAGAGTTCAGCTGCTGACACCAGCCAGGATCCAGGTATGAAAACAGCTGTCGCGTACAATCTCATTAAAAACCCACTTTTCCATTTAAAGGAAGACTTTTTAAAACTTTATTTGAGTCTTTCAGGCTCATAAATTTCACAACATGCATTTTATGGGGAAAATTACTCCTCCAGCACTGTGTTTGTTCACAAGGACAAGGGGGGCAAGTCAAAAGATCAGAAATAAATCACTTTTTCTTCCACCAACTGAACTCAAAATGTTATTGTTATATTGTTATAATCTGCACAGATTCATCCGTCTTTTGCGTAAACACTGAGCGCACACATTTCATACAGTTTCACTGTAGGTATCTACTGCATGTTACCAGACACTCCAGGAACATTTTGAGCATAATTAGTGATTAAAAAATGTATTTATGAAATTTTAGAATCTAAAAGACCAGGAAATAGTGGTTGGTTTGAAAAATAACATTTCTCTGATTGTGGACACATTCCATTTGACAAGACACTGTGCGATAATCACACACAGCCACTGCTGACTTGTGACTTTGAGTTTAACTGTTTTGTTTGTTTTTTAGACCTGACCTGGTCTGAACTGATCTGTTTACTGTCATTTTGTTTGTTATTAACTGTTGTCCTGCCACCTCCCACCCAGCAGGGGGAGACATCAGTCCAGTTCCCGTGCGCTCCAGCAGCACGCTGCCCATCCCACAGCCCGGCAGCGCCCCCTCCACTCCCACCAACACCTCCTACAAAAGCTGGTCCTCCTCCGCGGGCACTGAGGGCGAGGAGGAGCGAGGGGACCTGATCCACTTCTACAACAACGTGTACATCAAACAGATGAGACGCTTTGCTCTGAGATACTCCGTGAGCTCGTTGTCTGCTGCGGTACGCCTGTCACCTGTCTGAGGGATGTGACATCACATGGAGCAGGAAGTGCCTGCAGCGACACTCTCAGTGTGATGTCACAAACTCTCGAACAATGTTCTCATTCACGATCTTGCAGTAAGTGTGTACAGCTCTGCAGTAGTGTGTGTGTGTGTGTGTGTGTGTGTGTGTGTGTGTGTGTGTGTGTGTGTGTGTGTGTGTGTGTGTGTGTGTGTGTGTGTGTGTGTGTGTGTGTGTGTGTGTGTGTGTGTGTGTGTGTGTGTGTGTGTGTGTGTGTGTGTGTGTGTGTGTGTGTGTGTGTGTGTGTGTGTGCGCGTGCATGCAGGTGGAGTCCCCCCCTCTGTGCCCCTACCCCACTCTGAGGACAGGCTCTCCCCGCCGGATGCTTCTGTCCAGCAAACACTCCATCTACATCTCGCCTCACAAGACAGGCTCCGCCCCCTCACCGACCACCCAGCGGGACAAGATTTACTACTACATCTGCAGCAGCCCCTCCAATGTGAGAGCACCCCCACACTCACCGCTACCCTCCCATTCTGTCATTAGTTGACTGAGGGATAATTGTCAGCTGCTTTGATAATGAAGACATGGTTTCAGTCCAACCATATCAGGATATGAAAGTAAGAAAATTGATCACTTTGATTCAGAGTCACAGTAATGAGTCAGTTTAACAGATTCAACAATGAACCAACAGCATGAACAGAAGGTGAAGCGACACCTCTGTCACGTGTCACTGCATCTCAAAACTGTTTGTCCTTCCACAAACACCTCCGGTTCGGTCAGAGTAAATCCTCAGTTGATGGAGAAAAGATGTGAAAATGGTGAATGCTCACTGCTGACCACTGACCTTAGTCCTGTGTCCTCCGACCCCTCAGCGTCTGCATGAGATCAACAGCATGATCCGGACCGGAGAGACCCCCAGCAGGAAGCGCGGCATGCCCCTGGAGGACGACTCGTCCCCCAAGAGGGTTTGTCCCGACAACCACACTGCCCTGCTGCGCCGCCTGCAGGACGTGGCCAACGACCGGAGCTCCTCCCACTGAACGCACGCGAACCATCACGTTTCACCAACTGTCCTGTTCCGTACGGTGCAGGATCGGACTTTAGGATTGTTGGTTCCTGATGTCGGACACTGTGAGGTCACAGTCTCCCCCTCAGCGGCGCGCTGAAGGTCAACGTGTGATTCAGTGCAGCATAACCTCCTCCTCAAACCAGAGAACAAACAGGGCGAACGATCAGAGAATCAGCATTTTCTTCACCGTCACAGCGATCCAGTGATAGTTGGCCGTTTCCATGACGCCGCCGCAACCATGAGCTCATTCAGCACACCGTCAGCATCCCAGAGTCCACGTGAGGCCTTAGACCCTGACCTGGGTCAGAGCGAGAGTCTGCAGGGGCTCCAGATTGCATAAACAGGAATGGGACGTTTCACGTTACCATGACAACACCGACACATTTTTCTAATCGTTTGTGGGTTTGTGACTCTTAAGGTTGTTTTCACGACCAAAGAAGCGCAGAATCCACCTCCCCGATTTGAATTTGGTCAGAGCAGCTTTGTGATGGAGCAAGTGCTTGATTTTATTTACCATTTCAGTTGGCTTTCATTTTATTTTCCATGTTTTCTTATTTGCCGTTTGTGTTCGGGTGCATCCTCTGATGCCACTGCTATGAATTGTGGGTAAACCCCATGCAGACTTACAGTCAGTGAGTGGCCATAAAGAACACGCCTCAGAGTCGCTGAGGGTGGACCACTGACATAAAGATGCACAGAGTGTTGCCACTTTGCCGCCCAATCACAACCAGAGCTCAGCTGTCAATCAGGATGTTTCACCACGTTTTTATTGCATCAAATAACTAATTAAAACCAACCTTGGGTGAAAAAGTAACATGTGAACATACAACAGTCATCGTCAGTAGTTTGAGTGAAATTATGGAGGAAGGGTTTATGACCTGTACTGCAGCCAGCCACCAGGGGGGAAGGAAAGGCTTTAGCTTCACTTTTGGGGAGCTCTCATGTTTACACTCTGTGGTGGGGACATTGGGAATAGGCCATTGACTCCATAGCTATGTATTACTTCCTGGTTACAGCCCGCCAAGGATTATGGGAAGTGAGACGCTTGATCATCCTCTAAGTACAACAACGAATGACACAAATCCATCCATCCGTGTTCATATGTTGCACTATCGGCATCGCTTCCAGCGACTCAATATGACCCAACTATTGATGAGATGGGAGTGAGATGATCATCGATCACATCTGAGTGGAGCTGTTAACGTTCCGATGCTGGTTTCTCTTCCTTCCCCCCGTTTGTTTTCTCATTTTCTCATTTTTGTGACGTGACGAAGGAGCAGCAGCTTTCTGCTTCTCTTGAAATGATCTGCTCTTGTGTGTCGTCTTTTATGCGATACTAATAACTTAACGTCTTTCACTTCCGTGTTCTTTTTAACTCAGAGGGTTTAAAAAGCAAATGTCTGAACGAAAGCTGCACTTTTGTTTTTGATCATTCTAACCCCAACATGTGTCAATCAAAGGGCTCAAAGTAGACATTAATATTGCAAATCTATAAATGTCTCGTCAGCGTGACAGTTTATTTAGAATTTTAATTAATTTAAAAGTTTAAATCTGATTATATTTGGACACTCCAAACTTATCATTTACTATTTGTGTCAGAGGGCTTTTGGTCTCATTTTCCCAAAAATCTTGCGTAAACTGTGTCTGCGTAACGTGGACGTCATCTTCCAGTATTTTAGCTCGTCATCGTCATCTCAGCAACGGTTTCTGATGAAGTGTGTAAATATTTGTAAAGAGACAGATAAAAGCTATTTTATGGAGGTGATGTAAGTTAAGTGCCTTTGTTTTTTACTCCTGAAATCTGTGTGTTTGTTTACATGAAGCAGACTTTACTTTTATTCGATTGTCCTTATTGTTAAAAACTGATGAAAAATTAAATAAAATGTCTTAACTGACCTGGTTGTTTCCGTGTGTCGCCACCAGATGCCGCTGTCGTGCAAACGTGTTTGCCCGACCTCAGGGCATGAATCCACGAGACAGTCCCAAAAACACCATCCAACAACTGAGAAATCAACGGATCAATACCAGATAAAATCCTTTTCTTCACATCTTAATCCCCACCCAGTTTCATCCGCACTGACAATTATCAGAATATAATTTATTTAATATAATTTTAAAATCTAGTAACAAAGAAAAGCTCGTGATTCGTGTTGAGCTGTAACTTGCAGATAAAATCTCCAGCACGAACATGAAGGAGGTTTTAGTTTACGTTGTGTGCTGTAAGTTGTCATAGAAACCGCATGTCTGGACGCAGGTACAGTGTGATAACATCACTAGCTGTGTCCAGCTGTGATCGGACATATTTATTTAATGTCTTTTTGTTTCGGGACGGCAGCATAAACTGATGCAGTACAACACAGCATTTTAAAGCCAAAGCTGATTTGCATTATAGACCTTTAAAATATATCAAATAAAACAAATACATGGACTTCAATACAAATACAATATCAACAGAATATACACACAGAGAATACAGACGTGATATACAGTTATTAAGCACATTTATTCACGTACTGTACTTATACACAACTCTGAGGTACTTGTACTTTACTTGTATATCTCTAAATATTTAAACTTCCACTCCGTCTCATTTTGGAGGCAGATTGTAGGAGGACATTGATTGCAATAATCAGAAATACGTATGAGTATTGATCTGACAGTTGACCAGGACGGTGATCATTTTACCTGTACAGAGTAAATATAATGCATATATGAACACATGAATTTATTTCTATTTGTACTTTTAGTACCTAAAATACATGTATTTGTCCGTTTATATTACTTTTAATATTTAAAATTATCTTCTTTTTAAGTAAATTTATGGGAAAATTAGCCAATAACAGTTCTTTTATGGTGTCGTTGTAAAAATACGGTGTACTGTCATAGGTTTGATTAGTGGAGGAATTATACTGCAGTAGTACTGTAATATAGATGATGCAACAGCATATTTAAAGAAAAATATGCAGTGTTGCTTTTTTTATTCAAGAGGGATGAATCTGCTCAATCAAGGCCTGATTTAAACCTGCATCACACTCAAATTTGAGTTCTAATCTGCACATATACTGATTCCGTAAATGCTGAGATTAAAACATTTTGGCTCATTTGCAAAAGTGAGTCTGGTGAGAAACTGGTTATGATTCGTTGCTCTCAGACTCATCCTGAAGTTTCTGGTACCGGAGACAGAACCTGTTCATGAATCCGTTTAATATGTGTCATATATAACTGAACAGATGGAGTCAGACGGTGTCACTTGACCTTTTCTAGACAGAACAAACTGTCCCCTGATTTTAGTTTTTCCACCTGGAAGAGGTGAAAGCTCCCAGAGCAGAGCCGAACTGCCAAATATCTTCAACGATAATGGTCCTGACTGAACTGCAATGCTGACAAACACCTGAATCTTCATCCAAATCTGAATCTTGACCTTTTGCTCTAAACTGAATTCTGTATGCTCAGGGACTGCCCTCTACAGGTTGAAACCTGCTACTGCAGTGTCTTTAGCCCATCGCTTTGGTAGAAGTTTGTCTCTTTATCTTGATATGTGTCTTGTTCTGCCCCGGATCGTCGTGGGGGGGGTTTCCTCTGTCTCGCTCCTCCGCGTCTGTTTGCTTTTTCTTGAGACTGCACACAGGGAACATAAAGCAAGAGATGCTTTTTAAGAGCGGCGACATAAACGATAGAAGAAAAACTTCTGTCGTCCCACGATAACTATCCGTCCAGCCCGAGTTACACCCAAAGATAATTACACGGTCTGACAAATCTACGGCAGAACTTCATTGTTTCTCTGTTGATACCTGTAAATAAGTAAATAAATAAACCACTGTGTGTGTGTGTGTGTGAGTTCACCCAGTGCAACAGGCTCACTGATTCCTGTGCCCTCTCCGAACATGTTGGTCGTGAGAGTTCTGGTCTTTTCCTTCACTTTTACGGAATTAACTCAGCACCGCCGCGCTGCGACTTCACGGCCGCACTGTTTACTCCAGGGATCAGCTGATCGCACTGAGGCCGGCCGGCTTGTGGGCCAGAACATCAGAGATCCCCGCTGAAATCTGGAGGAAAACACACAGAGGATGCAGGGGAGGACAGAAACAGCGGAGGAAAAGAGATGGGTCGAGACGACGGAGGCTTCTGGAGAAGAGGAGATATAAGCCGTGTCTCCCCTCTCTCATCATGGGCAACGTGAGGTCACTGGCGAATAAGGCCGTTGAGCTAACGGCACTCGTCAGGAGTCAGAGGGAGTACCGGGAGTGCAGTCTGATGTGCTTTACGGGGACGTGGCTGCACCGGGACATACCCGACGACAACGTCTCCATCTGTGGCTTTCAGACTCTTCGGGCCGACCGGGGATCGCACCGAGAGCGGTGAGCGTAAAGGAGGAGGACTTGCTGTTCTCGTCAACAACCGTTGGTGTAATCCTGGTCACATTACCATCAAGGAACGGATCTGTTGCCCGGACGTTGAACTGTTGGCTG
>KV751377.1:2632335-2658191 GCA_001698575.1 Mola mola | reverse complement strand
GTTTCCATCCAGGGGGTCAGTGTGGATATCGTGGAGGATTATAAGTACCTGGGGATACATATTGACAATAAACTGGACTGGGCAAAGAACGCTGACACTCTCTACAGGAAGGGCCAGAGTCGTCTCTATTTTCTGAGGCGACTGAGGTCCTTCAACATCTGCCGGACTATGCTCAAAATCTTTTATGAGTCTGTGGTGGCTAGTGCTATCCTCTATGCTGCTGCGTGCTGGGGCAGCAGGCTGAGGGTGGCGGATGCCAACAGACTCAACAAACTGATCCGCAAGGCCAGTGACGTTGTGGGAACGGAGTGTGACTCTCTGACGGTGGTGTCAGAGAGGAAGATGCTGACTAAGCTACGGTCGATCTTGGACAACGTCTCACACCCACTTCACGATGTGCTGGTCAGACAGAAGAGTACTTTCAGTGAGAGACTTATCCCACCTAAGTGCAAGACTGAACGCCACAGGAAATCATTCCTGCCTGTGGCCATCAAACTCTACAACTCCTCCCTCTGAATGGCTCTTGGACCTTTTCACTCCCTCAGATCTTTCATATTTATACTGCAGTTCTCATACACTATTTTCTGCCGCACTTTTATTTTACACCATCCACACTTTACTGTATATACTCTGTATATACTCTATTAATGTACATACTTTTATATATGTTTATATATATTTTTAAACCTATCCTATGTTTACAAGGAGCACCTGTAAAACAATTTCCCCTGGGGATAAAGTATTCCGATTCTGATGATTCTGATTTATTCATCATTTCGAATCAAAACAAGACAGCAAAGTTCAGTGACAAGCAAGACTTTTATTGTGAAAGTCACCACCCTCAGTAATATCTGCACGTTTCTGTTCGTCCTCCTGCACGGAAGCAGCGGACACATTTTCCCTCTTCAAGTCGCTCGTTCTGGGGGAACACAACACAGAATTTCAGCCGATGAGCTAGGAGCACGTGACGGGAGGATCCGGAGGAGGAGCGACGGGGGAATCAGGCGAAGTTCTTCTTCAGGAAGTTGATGAGGCCGTTGGTGGACGAGTCGTGGGAGATGACGGTGGAGTTGTCCCGCAGCTCTGGCTCGATCTTTTTCGCCAGCTGCTTCCCCAGCTCGACGCTGTGAGCCCCAAACAGAAAGTTAGCGATGTCACTCACCTGCTCTGTATTTGTCTCCTGAAGGTTTTGCCGTAGACTCGAGTCACTCACCCCCACTGATCGTAGCTGTTGATGTTCCACATGACGCCCTGCACGAAGATCTTGTGCTCGTACATGGCTTTAAAAGAAATGAGAGATGAATTAATCACGAGGGCACAATTTACACCTCAGATCTGCACCTTCATCCGTCGTCACTCTGGTGATCGTGATCAGTATCGTCTGGTGCAAAGCTTGTGGAATATCCGAGGAACTAAAGGAAGACTAGTGATGACACCGAGCTGTTCGTGTGTCACATTACAACAGGATGAATTTTCATTTCGACAGTTAGCGCTCACACAGTCAAACGGAGCAAAGCTCCTCAACCGAGGGATGGGAAATCCAGCCGTTCCTGCAGACGTTTCTGCCTGAGCGGGACACATTTATCCCGTCTTTTACTTTCAGGTTAACTGAATTAACCTTTAATGCGTCATTGCGCAGCTATGCTGCAGGATCCCAGTGAATATGATCATTCGACCATATGTCAGCTTTCACTTCTTTACTGCTGTCCAAATCTGTCTACGAGACATTTCCAAATGTCTGCTGTTTGTTTTGCTTCTTCTTTCCAATGATGCACTGTCATTTGGTCCACAACTTGGACCACTTCGACCGAACCGGATCAGTGTTGACCTGACAGCAAACCGAGAGCAGGCGGAGCAGAGTCCAAACAACCACGTTGTATGAAAACGTTCCCGGGTGAACGCCACCTCGGTTTAATCTACTGCTAGAGTGCCCCTTAGTGGCAGCACGTGACAGAACAGAAACCGCTTCAGTTTGGCAGCTGAAGACAGAGCCGCAGCAGCCAGAGCTCAGCGTGGCCGCGTTCTCCTGAACCACTAGTCTTTAACCAGTGTTGACTACTCACCAACCAGTGCTCCCAGTATGAATGGGCTCAGCTTCTTGAAAACGATGGAGTTGCTCGGCTTGTTTCCTTCGAAAACCTTGGATGGGAAGAGAAAAAGGAAGTCAGAGAGTCAAATCATTAACCCTTCCTGACCTCACATCAGCATGTAAGAGGTCGAACGATCCACCGTCGGTTTTCGGCGCGATGTTCTGCCTGAGAGCCGTCGTGTTGCGAGCGATGAACTTACTTTGTGAGGCAGCAGCTTCTCCACGGCGTCAGCCTTCATCCCGGCCGCCTCCAGCTCTTTACGGGCCTCCTCTGGAGTCTTTCCTTTCATCAGGGCCTCGGTCTGAGCTAGGAAGTTGGCCACCAGGATCTGAAAGGAACAGGGTCAGCAGGGTCAGGACGCGGTCTCAAGCCCAAACCGGCTCGTTCAGAAGAGCCCTGGAACCTGGAGACTCACAGCTCATCTGGTTAAAAAGGATTCTGATTTACTTCTAATATGTTGTACTTTTGTTTCTTTTTTAGTAGTAATTTTATTCACCAAATCAAATCACACAAAATACATCAACGACAACAAGACATTTTTTACATTCAATTTTAGCTTTTTGCTCTCCTGCAGGCAGAAAAACTTTGACACCACCTTGGAGCAACTTTAATTTTGCCTTTTAACATTATCATGTTTCAATTTATACATTCAAAGAAATGTGACAATTAAACCTAAAACACACTCGTGTCTCCGTCAACCATCAGAGTTCTGAGGAGCGTTAGCAGGGAGGGCAGCCTGCAGTGCTTACAAATGCCAGCAGGTGGAGACAAAGCAAGTGCTCCAGGTCAACCTCAGAACAGGTGAACAGGACGTGTGGCTACATCGTCAGTGGGCGTTACCCGTGTTCCTGAAGAGGAAACGCAACAAGAGTTCACGTCTTCTGTGTGAGCTGCAACTTTTTCACCACTCAAACCAGTACAAGAACAGAGCAAACTGGTTTCCTAAAACATCTTTTTGCACATTTTAGAAGCTTAACAGAAATTACACAATAATACTAATCATAAAGTAAATAAGTTTTGTCTCGCAAACTTGATTGCATTTATTTTTTTGATTTTTTTTTTTAGTTGAATTATATGTGAAATTAAAGTCCTCTGCTGAGGAGAGAAAAATAGTTCATAAATGTTTCCAAAGTCAATCGTTACTTGTGGCAAACGATCATGATTTCAATATCGATTGAAATGTTCATAATTTAAGTTCTTTGTCATTTTTATTCAGCTGACACAAATCTGTGTGTAGAATCCAGGAGCTCCCCCTGGTGGCGACAGCTTCATTACTGATCAGCATACTGGACTGTACGTGCAGCCTGACTCAACGCGAGGTGAATATTGTTTGGCGTTGACAGGAGCCTCTGCGGTGTGTTTGTGTGAGGATGTGTGGAGCTGCAGACTGTCTGTCAGGAAGCCGTTGTGTTGGCGTCACCTTGGTGGATGAGCTGGTAGAAGGCGTGCTGCCCGTTGGTCCCAGGCTCGCCCCACACGATCGGTCCTGTGTGGTAATTGACGCGGGTGCCGTCTTTGGTGATGTATTTCCCGTTGGACTCCATGTCGCCCTGGCGAAGGCAGGGACTCAATTAGTCACAGAGGCGGCAGCGACTCAGACGTGCTGATCTAAGAGAAGTTTGTTTCTCTCTCTAGAATATATCAGCTGGATGTAAATTCACACTCGTCATCATCACTAACAGCCACTAGATGAAGGACCCCTGACACTGTTACACACTGTGTCTCTCTAACGGACCACTTCTAGTCATGTGACCTGTGTGTGCTGCAGCAGAGGGACCTCTGACCTGCTGGAAGTAGGCGGCGAAGCGGTGCATGTACTGGTCGTAGGGCAGCATGGCGTGAGTCTCGGCCTGGAAGAAGTTTATGTACCAGACGCCCAGGACGGCCAGCAGGACGGGCATGTTGCTCTCCAGGGGAGTGCTGCGGAAGTGATTGTCCTGGAGAGGAGACGGGAGGGTAAGCACGGACGACAAACAGAGTCGGGTTTGTTTAAAATCCTACAATGGGGAAAACCACTCATTTTAAGGTACTTTTATTCAAACAAAGACAGAATATCAGCAGGTTTGAACACGTCTCAGGAGGGACGTTTGTCCACTCTGAAGGTTTCGAGTGTGGAACTCCAGGCTGAGGACGGCTGATGGTTATTGTTTATTTTTATTGCCTTCTATACCCATAACGAGCAGAGATTAGGAGTAAATTGTTAAAGTGACAGGACTAACGGCTGTGGGAGCCAGACTTGTTGCTGGTTTGTAGGGGATCAAATACATTTTTTTTTTTTTTTTTTAAATCAAATGTAAATTAGTTTATAACCTTTATATAATGTGTTTTTTTGTAGACTTTGTTGATATTCTGTCTCTATTTGTTAAATTAAAAGTACCATGAAAATTATAGACCACTTGTTTCTTTGTAGGCAAACTTACAAAATCAGCAGGGGATCAAATAATTATCTTTCCTGCTATAAATGATATTACTGTTTATTAGTATTGCCCAACCGCAAATAACAATTCTTAATAACTGATTTTAAGTTTGTACTTCACAATCAATCATTTACAACTAAACTATGATTCTTTCTGCAGCTCAAAAACTGAGCTGTTGTTCCTGACAGTCAGTGCTGATATGAATAACTGATAACGTTCATGTGGGTAACAGATCAATAAATGTCATCCTACCATCCAGTGAGCTCCAGCAAGAAGCTGCTCGAAGTTTTCAAAGCCTGAAACGCACAAGCAGAGGTCATGTGACTGCAGGCGGTGACAGGTGATCGACGCAGAATGACGACACAGTGAGAAAAGCCACATCTACAATATTCACATATAAATCAATGATGAATGAATGATAACATTAAAGTAACGTCCGTTAAATGCAGTTATGCTCTGACACACTAAACGGAACAGGACCTCAATTCACTTCTGGCAATTACACCAGAGGGAACACGTGATTTCAGGCCAAAAACAGGTCTACAAATGGGTTTTATTTAAGGTCAGAATTTTATAAAAAGCCATGAGTGTCAATCAATCCTCCACCGATCAGCGATCAATAGTTTGGTCAGAGAATTAAAGGTTAGGAGCGTTCAGAGCAGACGTACCTACGTGCAGAGCGATGGACAGACCGATGGCCGACCACAGTGAGTAACGACCTCCGACCCACTGAGAACGAGCAAACATGACATCACACAGTCACTCCACCAATCAGAGCACATGCAGAGCAACCAGACAGGAAGTCCAGAGCAGCAGACCTACAGTCGCTCATTTTTTTCCTGTTAGTGTGCTACTTCAGGCGCGTAGACGCCCGTGAACATTATAAAGTCAATTAGCTTGCAAACGGAACAATATGTGACATCATCAATCAGCTTCTCGTGCTGCTGATCGTTCTATATTTTAATGATGTCATCAGAGCATCAAACTATCAGTCTCAGCAACAACATGACAAACTCACATCCCAGAACTCAAACATGTTCTCTGTGTCGATGCCAAACTCCTTGACTTTGACCTGAAGGGGAGGAAGAGGAGACAGGAAACGAGAGAAGAGGCAACGTTAGCGGTCCAACGTGGCGAAACTGTACAGTGACACACTGAGTGAGACGAAAACCTGCAGTTCTGGACTTTTACACAAAGGATCATCTGTAACAAAGCTACGGAATCAGATAAATCTAGCTGTGTTTCACCAGTGAGAATGTGTTGGACACCCATGTAGCCCCAGTTGAGCTTCACCACGTTGAAATAGTGTCGAAACAACCAACAATAAAATACATGAAGACATCTTGAGTCGATGCACTAACATTGCTCCTCTTTCACAGTCTGTTTATGTTAGGTAATTATATTAGTTATGTAGGCTAACACATATATATGTGAGCTAACGTATATATAGCACAGCCAGAGTCTACACAGAAAGATATGGCTGATGGCCTAACTGCGTAAGAGCGCCACCTGCTGCGTACTGCCAGTGTTAATGTGCCAACTATACAGTGAATAAGCAAAACTGAACTGCTTAAAAGCTAGACTAATGTGTTTCATTCTGCAGTGAGCGTGACAGATACACTATCTTCTAAAAAGCAGGTCCTGGCCTGAAAGGGGTGAAATCAGAGCGATGGAGCCGACCACAGCAAACAGGCGTGATTACTGTCACTACCAGCAGGGGGCGACATACTGCAGGTTTAACAAAAAAAGTGTAAAAACTGTTCTTGTGATTGTTTCTGTTGTTATGTGGTCAACGTGCTAGTTAGCAGCATCCCCCTGCTATCTCGCGCATGTTTGGAAGTGCTGATCTTCTCCTCTCTCAGACACTAACAGCCTCCATGAGACTGAGAAGTTTCCTGAACGCTGCGACACAACTCTCTAGCTGACCGTGGCGATTAAATCTTGCGGTCAGTCAGCATTCACGGACACACGGCTGACAACGGACACTCACCCCGTTGGTTGACAGAGCCACAAAGTGTTTGGCGACAGCAGATTTCTGCAGGGGAGGAAAGAAGACATGATGGAAATGTGAGGAGACGCTTGTCTCGGTGACAGCTGCCCGGAGGTTTGCATAGACACAAAGAGATTGAAGCTGCCTGACATTTGATTCCATTTGATATGTTCTAAAAAGGAATCTAATTCATCCTCTGATTTATCTGTTGTCCATCTTTGGCTGCAGGCGGAACATCATCAGGGACTCAGACGGACTCACGTCATTGGCTGTCTGGAGGAACCAGTCCCTGGCGGACTCGGCGTTCGTGATGGTCTCCTGGGTGGTGAAGGTCTGAGGAAAAAGGTCGGATTACACAGAGTGAGCCGTCGTCAGGGAAACACACACGCGCACACACAGTTCAGAGAGCCACCTTGGAGGCGATGATGAAGAGCGTGGTCTCTGCGTTGAGCTGAGCCAGAGTCTTGGCCAAGTGAGTTCCGTCGATGTTGGAGACGAACCAAACGTTGGGTCCGCCGGCTGAGTAAGGCTTCAGGGCCTCCGTCACCATCAGAGGTCCCTGAAGGCAACACAAGAACACAGATAGAGACAGCGAGTCACTGCCTCCATCAGAGGGCCCTGAACGCAACGTGGCACCACAGTTAACCAGCCGTCATCTGTGAGACCGAGCCTAAAACCGAGCTGCTGTCCGTTAAATGTGACACTGCTGACTTCACTTACTGTCACTCTTTACTTCTGACTTTATTTGAAGACATTTTCTGGCAGCTGACTCACCAGGTCGGAGCCCCCGATGCCGATGTTCACCACGTCGGTGATGCTCTTCCCACTGAAGCCTTTCCACTCACCGCTGCGCACCCTCTGTGAACAGGAAGAGGACGGTCACCACCTTTGCACGTCTTCTTCTGTGGTGTCAGCAGCCGCGGGTTACGTACGTGACAGAAAGCCTTCATCTTGTCCAGCACGCGGTTCACTTCGGGCATCACGTCTTTACCGTCAACCCTGACGGGCATGTTGGAGCGATTGCGCAGAGCGACGTGCAGCACGGCGCGGCCCTGCACACGCACACACACACACGGTTTAATTCATCCGCGAGCCTTGAATTAAACTGTTCAGTCAACTTTGAAAACAGTAAATAACGTGCAGATGTTTATAAGCTGCAACAATCAATCAATTAGTTGATAGAGAAAAAAAAATTAATCAACATCAAATAATAATTTCAGTCTTGTTTCAAGTAAAGTTATTAAATATTTGTTGGTTCTTAAATGTTTGAATTTGCTGCTTTTCTTTGTCATTTCTAACAGTAAGTGAAGAGCCTTTGGACCCTTCGTGAAAAAAACTGATGAGCATTTTCACTATTTTGACAATTTATGGAATTAATGATTAATCTGTTAATCTTAAAAAATAATCAGCATATTAACGATTAAAATAATCGTTAGTTGCAGCAGTAGCAGTTTTATTGTTTGTCGTGTTCACTTGTGTGTTATCATAATAACAGTCCAGCTGAGCTCATTCAAACGCTGAACCGATGACGGTGCGAAAACTCATCCTGAGGGGGACACTTTGACACTTTTTAACGCCACAGAAGGAGAAACTCGTGTTTTTTAATAGATTGTTTTTTCAGCCAACGAAGGGCGTTGATGATTAATCTGTAAACATGATCAGATGTTGGTGTTTGTACCTCAGTGAAGTTGATCTTCTCTCCAGAAAACATCTTTTCTCGGGCCTCCTCCACCCCCCTGGACTTGGCCTGTGAACATTACAACAGTTTGCACACATCAACGTCGCGCCCTCTCACACACACAGAGTGGCAGCGTGCGGATGTGCCAACACTACGTTTCTTTTGTGCAGCACGAGGAGGATCTGTTGTAAGCTGCGTTGCCACATTCCTGCACCTGCTAGCGCAGCACTGCAGGACAATGGCAGCGCTCGCCGCTCGCCCTCGTTATCGGCTTTCCCTTTCAAAAGAATGTGTTGAAACGTTGCTTTTTGCATTGTGTCTCCGAGCAGCAGCGCTCTGGTCAGGGCTCATGTTTATCAGCTGCTCAACGAGGAGGAAAATCAGGCCCAGCGGGACGATGGCGTGGTCCGACTGCGGGATTTAGATTTCAAAATGCCTCGTGACAGAAATAATAGCGATATTTCCCTGTATGAGAACTTGCAGAAGAAAGACATGAAAAGTGGAACTGGAGCACAAGATGAGGCCACATGTGTGAAATAAAGTGCATTCAAGTTAAATTATCTCTGCATTTAAATAAATGATGAAACATGCATTCATTAAAGGGACAGTTCACTTTAAAATCAGGAGGACAAGAAGCTCCTGTTCCTAACAGGTTGGGATGTAAAGATGAACAGTTTATTGCATTATATTTGAGACTAGATGGACAGTTTTACAGTAAGTACAAGCAACCAAAACCACCAAATTGGATAATAGAACTACAGGTGATTAAAAAAATATGGACTTTTGATTTGGGTTGAACTGTCCCTTTACGTCATTTCATAGGTTAGAAGGCCTACAAATAAAAACTGCAGTGATTTTTGCATTTTTCTGAACACTTCAGGCCTCCGACATCAGCGTTACCGCTGCTCAGTGTCAGAGATGGCGATACAACAGCGAGCTCTCACTCCTCGGCTTCAGTCCGAGAAGTCTCACAGGGCCATAAACACGAGCCCGTCTCAGCCGCACCCAACCGTACGCGTGTCGCCGCCGATTAACATCTGGCAGGACAACAAGCTTTTCTTTGGATTGGATTTAAGTGAAGCGGCGCTGCCACCAGCAGAGAGGCTTAGGCTTGATTAGGGGAGACAGCTGCAGCTTCAGCAGTTCGTGTGTGTGTGTGTGTGTGTGTGCGCGCGTTACCAGGCCGAGCAGCATCGACAGCACTTCCTGGTTGATGAGGTTCTTGGAGAAGTCGAGCAGGATGTCTCCATCCTCTGTCGCCAGAGTCGTGCTGTCCGTCAGAGACACATTCAATGAAAACACTTTTCTGGTGCAGCTTCCTGTTTTACGCTCATCATTTTAAAAATGAATCAATCGACAGTAATTTTAACCAATAATCAATCAGTCATTTGTGGCTGAATGCTGACTCGTTCTCCAACGGTACAAAAATGTTGTCTTTCGTTTTTTGGTTTGAGAACAAACAAGACAGAAGTATAATATACCAGACCGTCTCATAAAAGTGCAATATTGTGGACACATTATTCATAAATTAATTAACGTTTCATACAGTCAACATTCAAAGTGAAACATTTCAAGCATTCTGGGGTTTTTTTATTTGTTTGGGAGAAAAATAAAATAGTAAAATGCTAGAAACAAATGTGATTTACACACACAGAAAAGAAAGAAAAAAAAAATTAATCGACATCTATTTTGATAATCAAAATAATAATTTCTGTCTTGTTTCACTTGCTGGCTCCAGATTCTTAAACGTCTCAATTTGTTCCTTTGCTTTATCTTCCCGAACTGCTGCTTGGAGATAAGAAGCAAAATAAAGATAACAAAGAAGTCACTTTGGGCTCTGAAAAAAATGAGCGGTTATTTTTTCTTTTTTACTATTTTTTAACAATTTACAGAATAAATGATTGATTATTAAAAACAACCGTCAGATGAATCGATGATTAAAATAATCGTTGAACGCACACCTGTTATGAACAGAGCAGTGACGTGTGATGCTTGGCTCTAAGGTTCCAGAAAACGACTATTTTCTTTATGAGTGAGAAGAATATAGAGGAACCTGGTATTTGTATTTTTTCATCAGTTTCCTGCCCAGGCATAAACACATCATTCGCTCCCCTGGAAGAGGACGTGTCGCGCGGCACGTACACACGCAGCCTCCACCGCGGCTCCTTCGGGGCTTAAAGCATTGACACAGTTCTTATGATTAAACCAAACCAGCCTGTTTTATCGCTAAAACATCCTGAACGTGACTAAACCGGCTGGAGGAGGATCTGAAGGTGGTAATAACGCGGAGCGTCCATTATCGGACACGCCCCAGACGGCCGTCTCGCAGCTCGGACGTCGGAATTACGGAGTTCAACAGGTGGCTTCAGCTTTGAGACACAATTAAACTACAATTAACATAATTGATCAGTCTGGGACGTGTCCGACCTCCGGGCTGTGTTAAGGGCTGGTTCTGACTGTAAATGGTGATTCAGAGCACTTTTATTCCTGTCCATTAAGAGTTAATCTGTCCCGGCAGGCGTTAGTTACCAAGAAAACGCGTTTTTAATCAACATTAGTGGGGTTTTCACGCGGAGAAAAGTGCCCCACCACACGTTTTTTCACGACTAAACAAATAACCTGAAACACGGAAATCAAACCTTGCTCGGCACGGTCCGATAATGGATGCTGCGACATTAGCAAGCCAGCTAGCGTTAGCTCGGTGGCGACTCGCCGTCCGTCGCTCGCTATAATTGGAACGATTCACGACGAACGGGAGGGGGAAAAGATTGGAAGTTACGTGCGGGAGCACGTCTGAAGAGTCGCGTCCGGGAATGGTTCTGGAGAGGAAATGAAAACTTTGAAGTGCGGTTATGAAACGATGACCTTGTGCGTTGAGAAGCGGGACCTGGGGGGTCGGTTCGGTCCGCGCGGAGCGAAACCTGCTTCATGGTGAATTACGGCTGTAATTACAGGAGAATTAGTGAACTCTGTCAGCATCACGCCGAGCCCTCCTCCCCACCATCATCCTCCCCGTTGCGTCAGTGTCTCCGCCAACCTGAATTTGCTGAATCTGTCCTTGTCGGCATCGAACATGTCCCTCATGTTGAGGCTGCCGGCCTTCTTCTTGTACCACTCCTGCAGCTTCTGGTAGTTGGGGTCGCTGGTTAGCGCCATGGTGCCGGTCACTGGACGAACTGGGAGCGGGGCGGCGGAACTCGGACTGTTGAGCAGACGAGGAGGTCCGGCTGCCTGGTGGTACTTCAGCGCGGCTGACAGGGGGGGGCGGAAGTGGTTAGACCCGTCTCAACCAATGGCTGCTCAGGTCTGCCCCCCCCCCCCGCAAGGGAAGCGCCGCCCACTGCGCGGACTCAGCAACATAACACGCGAGGCTGTACGGCGGATAAACAGTGCCAACAGTGGACTCGGTGGACTGATTATGTAAGCTAAAATTCGTGTTAAAGGAGAAGTCCGCGCTCTCCCGTTCACTAAATACATCCCTTTTTTGTTTTTTGGAAATTGCTCCAGTAGCTCTAAAAAGCATTACAATGCAATGGTGTCGGGCAAGTCAACAGGTTGGAAATAAACTGCTTTTTGTTGTCACTAACTTAACAGTGTTACTGCGTGTCTGGTAAAACAGAGTGGATAACTACAGTTAAACTCCTGTGTTTGACTCAATTGTAAAGATACCGTTTAAAACAAATGTATGGACTGTGTCGACAGACACTTGCAAAACCCTTTCAAGCGTAGTTAGAGGAAGAAAAAATGTTATTTATAAACAGTGTTTTGACCTGCAGTGTGTCCCTGCATTGTATAGCCCTGTCAAGTCAAATATTCCCAACGAATGAACTGGATACTAGACTAATCTTCAGAAGCGTCAAAAAGACCCTGAAAATATGGTTAGATTAAAAAAAAAAAAGTTGAGTTCTGATTAAAGAATGGGGCAGGATGGAAGTATGGAGGCAGAGAGGTACCAATACTACTGAATAAGAATTTTGGGTCCAGATCATTATTTCAGTTTGACAACTCAAAAATTATGCAGCAGTTTTTGATGATATTCAGCACTGGCATCTAATTATTGACCTGGTACAATTAATCAAAACAAACAAACCTTGGACGTTAATTACAATCTAATGTACAGCTCACTCCAATTAAAAATGTTAAGTCACAATAGTCCACATATATTCGAACACCTTTCTAATGTGTATAACTATATTCAATGGCCAGATACTCTAGTATTTTAATGCAACCACTGAGCCAGTCTTGGAGATTATACAGATCCAGATAAGTAAATATGGTTAAAACATCTGGATATTCTAATATCTGGATGCAGGTATGTGTTCCGAGTGCTACTGCGAGTAGAAAGTGACATCGCTAGACCACATATACATGGGAGTATTCCAGGGAAGCAGGTCTGCCCAGGTCTTTAGTGATATCACAAATTGTCACTCTATTATTTCCAACTTTTAAACCTCACTCTGAGACTGGTTGTGCAGGTTATGTTAATTTAAGCCTGAATAGTGCAGACGAAGCCAGTTAATATTTCAGTCAGACCACCTTTTCTCATACATCCCAAACCCCGGAATCACAAATGAGACGGAGGGACAACAAAGTAATGAACAACAGTTTATTATTTGCTCTTAATAAAAACCCCAGTCCGCCGGGGCCATGCTGGGCTGGAAAACAGAACATGTGGCTGTGACTCCAGCGGGCGTTAAGGGGAAGACAAAAGGGAAGAGCAAGCGCGCTGCCGTCCACCTCATGATGCCTAAACCGCCAACACTCCTTTCACTTAATGTATCATCAGCCTTTAATCACAAAAAAATTCTGTTTTCACAAAATTTGGTGGCGACTACAAATTTCGAGCATCGATTAGCGGCTCACTTGACAACAAAAACACATCTCAGTGGTTCTCAGCTTTGCCTCAGAGGAACCTGAAATGGGCCTTAAGTTTCACCAAACACGGGAAGTTTGTCTCTTTAAACGGTGTATTTGTTAATAAAGCTACAAGCAGCTGGTTAGCTTAGCACAAAACTGGAACCAGTGGACAAGTGCTAGCCTGGCCCGTACAAAAAAGTTAAATGCAGTTTTTTAGTTGGAATTTCATGCATTGTAACTTAGACAGAACAAGGCTGTTTCTTAATTTTAGTACTTATGCTAAGCTAACCAACTGTAGCTTATTATTAATATGACGACCTGAACTCTCAAAGAAAAACCTTACTGATTGTTACACTAATCTTTACCATTTCAGTGTATGTGCTTCATTGTTGTGTACATTTATCATTTAACAATTAATTTCACACAATCCATCAGCCATGCTGAGAACCAGGACTATCAGGCCCTCTGAAGGTCTGGACCCGCGGCTGGTTCTCCAGCTCTGCCACAAGCTTTTGTAACATTGGTTTAAAGACAAATCTTGCACATGTAGATGTTTACAGCTCTGCTGTGTCACCACACCTTAAGAGTAAGGAACCACTGCTTTCAATAATTCTACCTGAATGAACCTCTGAAATTTTCTCAAAAAAAAAAAAAAAAAAAAAAAAAAAACAAACAACAAAAAGACTTCTGTCCTGGAAAAGGTACCAAAATTAGTTCAGGCACACCAAGAAAAGTTAGCAGCTTTCAGTCAGAACTGAAGTATCGACTGCTTGCATTTTTACTTCGGGTTTCAAAACGCAGTTTAGAACATGAACATATTTCCTTATTCTGTCTTCAAGAGATGGATTCAGCTTCATAATCTCAATTACCCCCCCTCCTCAAATTTAATGTTTTTCCCCATTCTGTAATCAATCTTGTGTGTAATTTTTGTCCATTTTCAAAACGACTTTTCAACACATTAAAGGCCAAAATAAGGAAATAAGCATTTCAACATGAGTTATATTTTGATCGATGATCTGAGGTCTTTTATGGTTCGTCTCTGTTGAGGTCGACACATGTTGCTGAACTGTGAACTGCACGTTTTCTTGTTGTATCTCAACTCAAGTTCTCCCCAAAACTCCCAAACAACCTCTCATGGGTTAAACAACTATTCTTTTGTGCCTTAATGCAAAGGGAACAGCTGAAATTGTTATCAAGATTTTTCAACAGCATCTCGTTTCCCGTTCACGTTAATCTAATCGTTTGATGTGACCTTAGTGGTTATTAACTGGCATTAAGGCGAATCAAAAAAAGTAAATTTTTCTACATTTCCTGAGCACAATTAAGTACTTTAAAGGTAGCTTTGCATGTCGGGCTGACAGCTTTTCACAATAACTCAAAGGGCTGTGTACAAACCATGTAGAAACGGGGTTTGTGTTAACAGAAACAGACCTGGGTCAACAAAGGTCGTCATGCAGTGTCAGTAAATTTTGAACTGTAACGAGCAATGGAAGTAAAGTCAATTTGTCCAGCTCGATCACAATGAACCAAACAGATTTGAGTGCTTGACCCAGGTGTGTTTTAACAACATTCCTAAATTCCAACATCATTTTCCTATTCTGGGGGAGTCTGTTGTTATCGTGACATTATGAGTATTTGTTAGCTGAATACAATCTCCGGACAGGTGAACAGAAAACAGCATTATTTAAATCAATGCTCTACATTTCCCACCAAATCAAACATCCGACGCAGGTTTGGGACTATTGAAATGCCAGGCCAGGATGGCTTTTGATTATTCAGTCGTAATTCATCTGACCCGATCCTTCATAACCTCAAAAGTAAGAATATTGCTAAAAATAAACTACCCTGCTACACACAGCCAGCTAGCTCGTTTTTCTAATCCTTTATTTTCTATGTATGTTGTTGACATCACTTCCTGTAGCCGTGGGACAAAGTTAGTGGCATTGTGTTGAGTTTGTTTCTGAAACTGAGGTTTATGCTAACTGGAGTGGCTTCTTTTTGTGTGTGTGTGTGGTTATAAATTAGTGTGTCTCTTAACGCAGCGAGTAAACAATTACACACTGTATAAACAATTAACAATTGAAGATTTAAAATGTCTAAATAACAAGAAATCAAACCTAAAGAAATGACAATCATAATGCACGTTTGAATTCTCTCGTTATATATACTAAATATTTGCTGTCTTAATTCAACAATTCCCATTTGGGCTTTAATAAATGATGTTTTTTTGTGAGTTTCGGGTTTAAAAAGGAAACTTCAGCACAGGAAACAAAGTGCCATTAAACAAAGCGTCATTCAAGAGCAAAGATGATTTATGAAACACAAGGTTTCAGCATCATCGTGCTAAATAAATGTTTGTGAACTTCTATTTTGTTGCTCCATTTCTAAAAAACTCATAAGAGCTAAAATCAGTGCTTGGTGTTAAGTATCGGCAGGTCTGTGCTGCTCTCTGCTGGACTGAAATATGTAATCTTATTTATTATTTTGTTTTATTCTTTTCCCCCCCCCATTTCAAACTCTCACCTATTAAAGACAAAAGTTTTCACTGAATTATGACTGTAAATACATACATTACTTTAGGCATTTTAAATCTTCCTGCTCTAAGTGTGTTAATATGGATGAAACTGCAGCATCTTTTAAAGTTCCAGCGACTTGTGAAAGAAGTAAATTGTCAGTGGAAAAGATTTTAACCCAAGAAAGAAAGAAAGAGATCCATCTGTGTCCCTCGTCGAGCCAGTTTAAGGACTGGGAGTAAAAACTACCACGAAAACAAGTCGAGTACTCAAACGAACGTCTACCAGCAGCTCCCTATGCTAAATAAAAGATGTGATACCCAGCGAAGGAAATTCTGCTACACTGTAAGTAAACATCGAGCCGAAAACAAAAGAAACTACAGTAGATGAAAAAGTGAGAGAGACTTTAGGGGGCAGAGATGTGAAAGTGAGCAGGATAAACTAGCTACGCATGAAGGTCTGTGGAGTCGTAGAAAAATACATTAGTTAGAAAGGTGTGACCGAGAGCCTGTGGGCCAATTTGGTGCTAAAACTGCGCAGGATACAGCAACTCTCCCCCGTTCTACATAAAGCTATGTCAGTGAGTCAAACAACTCGTGCGCACGACCCGCGACAACTAACAAAATATCAAATGCAGGTTAAGGAGAGGGTAGACAATTCATAGAACAACAAAGGTTACTGACACCCCTCTGAAATATGACAATTATTTCAGCCTCCTGGAAATTATCGGTGTGATTTGTTTGTTTTTCTGATAAACTGCGTCGTCTTTTTTTGTGGTTTCCATCGTTGTATTCAAGCAGTCTACCCCAGTGCTGGTGACAAATATACAACTAGTAGACAATCTTCATTATCTTATCAACAAAATAGCAACTCAAACTATTTGTTTTCCTGTAGAAGCGTGAACAAGTTCCATCTTTGTGTACGATCTTCCTCCCAGTGAAACTATGCAGCCACTTTGTTGTCCTTCTGGAAGAAAACCACACACAAAAACAAAACTAAGAATTAAAAATTAGTGGGAGGATTGAAACTTGTTTCTTTTCTTTAGACGTGAGTCTGACGAAGAGCAGTGTTTGCTGAAAACATCAGTAGGTTCATTAAATTTCCTGCGGCGTGCGAGTCGTCTCTACCTTGATACTCTGAATGTTAGACATCACATTTGTGTTCACGCACGTGCAGACAGACGGGGATTAAAGGATTTAAATACAGTCAGTATATAACAGTGAAATTCAGAGTTCTGTTAGAAAAACTATTAAAAACTGTCGTGAAAGCAAACCGTCCAACTATCATTTATTCTTCTGGTCATTTCTGTCTGTGTCCTCCCTCCTTTTAGAGTGCAGCCTCGCAAAATGTTCCAATACATAAATACATCCAGCTGACCACTGGAGTGACATTATTTATAACCAAACAGGCCGTCATTTAATGCTGTCCGTTTTAAAAGAAATGAGTCTAATTCTCAAACTGTTTAGTTTTTTTCCCTTTTTGCCATCTGTTTGCTCAGTTTTACACACCACAACCTTCCTGTGGTCCTGTAGCTTCATTATGTTTCTTTAAACAGTTCAAACGAACAGTTTATGTGAACCTCAGTCCATCTGGATGAATTTTGTTATTTTAATTTTTCCATTAATGTTAAAAGTTGATTTTATTACAGCACAAAGCAAAACATTGGAATTTTATTTGTAAGTGGATTAATCAATTCGAGGTCATTTGGCAAAACACTGCCCAATATTTGATAATTTGCTTGATTAAATATATTTGTTGTTTTATTCCTCTCCTTTCGGCTTTTCCGAGCCTTTTTCTAGGAGGACTCGGCACAGCAAATCATCATCCTCCAACTCTGCCTATTCCTGAGCTCTTTTGTTTGAACAAATCCTAGAAACTAATGAGGTATCAAATAGAAAATAAGAAAAGCACTTAAATTTTTACATGCAGAACCTGGTGACCTTTTTTGGCAAACCATGCTTTGTGCTACAAAAAACAAAAACAAAAAACGGTCCTTTAAATCCAATTCTTTCATGGTTAAACATTTACGTATATAAAGAGCTACGGATCCATTAATCATCATGTTACAGTTCACATTTGAAAATAAAAATCCAATGTTGACATTAATGAATGTTTACCCTGTATGCTGATAAGTCGGCAAACTCCCGTCCGGCCTGGTTTCCTCTGTATCCTCCCCTGTAGCCGCCGCCCGTCTGTGGTGGCCCAAAGGACCCCCGGCTAGCTGAGCGACCTCGACCTCCACGGAAGCCCGTGCCACCGCGTCCACGGTAACCTCCTTTTTTTAGGTCTGCCTCCGCTCCCTGCAGGAGGAGGTGAAAGAAGCAGCTACAGGTAAATGACCTGCTGTTATATCATGAAGAACTGATCGGTGTTTGACTCCACCAAGACAAGTGTTCTACAGTTAAATATGTCAGTGGATACAAAACCCCCCCCCCACAATAACTCAAAATACAGTCCATCCCTTTGACTCCTGTCCTCCGAAATCTCCAGGACTAATGAAATTAACCACAAACCCTCAGCAAGATTACAACAGGAGACTTACCGTGGGAAACCTGAGCCTCCAGACTTGTCATTTGCTTTCCTAGACGAGAGAAAACAGACAACACAGACAACAGAGGTGTGTTATTGTACGAGAACAATTTATCACTTGCAGTGCAGCAGTGACTGTTGTGAAATGATAGCAAGCCTATGTAAGAGTTCATGCAAATTTATGCTATATAAGCACATCAAGGACTCAAACCTGGTGTCATCACAGGAGATGTTGTCAAAGAAAGACTTGGACTTGTCGTAGTAGCAGTTGGGGCCGAGTGGGTCACACTCCTCGTCAGCGTTGCTCTCGCTGTTCTGCGTCTCCACACCAGAGTCTCCTTTGTCCTCTCCGTTCACCGCTTTCTCTGACTTCTCAGTCTTTTCATCTGGGGATGAACACAGTCACAGGTGGAAAATAGGTGAAATTTGATCACAACCCATCAGACTGATGTACAGATATTGATTTCTGCTAACATGGTTAAAATTACCTTTAATCTTCAGTTTGCTCTGAAACTCGCGGTCAATCTCCTCCTTGTTGAACTGGGCATTGGCGCTCTCAAAGTCAAAGTCTTTCTCAAACTTCATGGGTCCGTCTCGGCGAACGTTGAAGCGTCCTCTGCCGCGATGCCCGCCCCCTCGTCCGCGCCGGTTAGCCGGTGCTCCAGCAGCCACTGACAGAACACAGAAACGACAATAGCTGTCAGACAACAAAAAAAAAAAAAAAAAAAGGGAAAAAAAAAAAAAAAATTTCAAAAGAAAAAAAACAAAATGATGCAAGGCCTGCATGCGTGGATTTTGTTTAAAAAAAAAAAAAAAAAAAAAAAAAAAGGGAAAAAATAAAGAACAATTTCGACAGTAAACACACACTATGCGGCAACACATGAGGTAGTAAACCAAAAAAAGCATACATCCACTATGATAGGTGTTCAGTGTTTCAAAATGAGTTAGAGAACTTTAGATGTTAACTTTACACCATATCAACTACAGGAACAAAAGACACGTCAAAACATTGAAAAAAAAAAAATGCAGCACTTTATCCAGGTAGCATTCACAGCTATTCACAGAACATTAAAACCGCCTCCGGTCCATTGACATGAACGGCATGTCAATCTGCACACATGTTCACTAGCAAAGAAAGTGGGATGATCGGAGGATGAGTGTATGGACTCCACTGTCCGAAGGGAAGATCTGACGGGCATGCAGAATCTGAATGGGCTTTTGAGGATGGTTTCAGAGCGGAGGAGGCTTTAACCTGTGGAACGTTTACTGGTATCCCTGCCTTCACCTCGCGCCTGCTCACACTCTGGTTTGGGGACTTTCGGGACATCTGTGCCTGGAATAGCAGAGTCTTTTAGTCTTCCGAAACAACGTCAACACTGATGAGAAAACGGCCCCGGTGTCTCCTACCTTCAAAGGCACAACGGTTTCAAATGTGGGACCTCTGGAACAAAATGTTAAATCACAGGGTGGGGAAAAAGGACTCTTTATGTAAGACTATGGAGTTTTATTTCTGTCTCTCTCCTGAGCACACCCTGTGACACTCAAATCAGAGGAAAAAAAAAATCTATTCATATAAATAGAATTATATAATTTATCAACTGTAATTTGTGGAGATTATAATCATGCCTAGAACTGAATTTCAACAAAACAAAGACCTGTTTGGTCCTCAATATTTCTTTTAAGTTATCAATAATAGTGCACAATGATCTCCTCGCTCAGTGTCTCTGCTGTACTTTCACAGAGCAATAAGAAATGACTTGATTGACTAACGGCACACAGAATTCAGGACAGAGACAAACACTGAGACTGTCTAAACATCATCATCCTGGAGGTGGATCACTGAAATTTGATGAGTACGGAATCTTTTTTGTTTGCTCAGATTCAACAGTGTCTTTCTGTGTTTTATAGCATCCGCTGTGTGCTCAGAAATAAATATAAACTCCATGTATGAGAGCAGCACAGATCAGATTAAGAGGTCTCACCTGCGTGGCTAAAGACAGAGTGGGTAAGCCCTGCAGCGGAAGTCCTATCTACGGCAGTGATGGTTCGGGGTGCAGACCAGCCCTGGCTGCTGCGGCCTCCCCTGACTGTCTCACCCCTCCTTGTGTCCACTCCGTCCTGGTGCTGGGCCTTCTGGCTACTCTGACTGGTGGTAGGGGGAGCCGTGCGTCCATGGGTGGGGCTTCTACGTCCCAGGCCAGGAACTGGAGCTGTGGTTGCAGCGGAGGGGGCCGGTGGCGCAGTTGGGATCACCTGGTCCAGAGTGGGGCTCTTCCGCAAAGGGTCCAGGCTTGGGCTGCTCCGGCCTGGAGGAAAACCGGGACAGAGATCATGGTTAGCAGTACTCAGCACTCACAGATACTGAACTTAATCAACCCGATCATTAGCCAGTACTAACAGCACCCAAACAGAGGTCAGTCATATTGTTTAAAGGACAAAAATAAACCAGCTAAAACACCAAGCAGGGGCTGCACCTTAAAGTGCTTTCACACACAAACTTGATCAGGTCAATTCAAGTAAACCCTGTGAAAGCTGTGTAAACAACAAGGTCGGCAGTTATAGCGAGAGGAACCTCAAATGTTACCTAAACTTGCAGAGAATGGTGAACGTTTGTTGTCCTCATCTCTTGCTGTGGGAAAATGAGCTGACTGATTGAGACAAACAGCAGGTGGAGCCATTTTCTCCACTTAAACCACTGCACAGGAAGTTTAACCGGAGAGGTATATCAACTGCACATAATTGGCTCTGGTCAAAACTAGAATGATGAAAACATGATTGAAATCAGGCTTTTCTGATGTATTCGTGTGCTCACTGTTACAGCCTCCTCACTCCACACACAGCTGATGTTTTCAGGTCTTCATAATTTTTATGTAGACAAATGTTCAAATTAAAAACGCACATCAAAGCAGGGGGATGGAAACACTTGGTGTCATGCAGGAAGCCTTAAATAGCATGCAGTTATGTTCCAACTATGAAGAAGCATTTGCATGTATTATTTTCAACACTCTCATTTCAACTTGACACACTGAGTGGTTTCAGTATTTCAGCAAACCAGCAAAGAAGCGGCTCAAACATTAACATTCTCTCTGCATCTTCCAAACAGACACAGTAAGATTAGTTATCACCCATGTGTACACAAATGACGCAATCCGATGTGATTGTGATCACCCGCTACTTGTGAGTAGACACGGGTCTTTGATTTCCTTTTCGAGTGGCAGCCTACAGGTTTTTACCTTTGGTCACAAGTGACCACGAGTTAGAGCCAATAGCATTGCTCTGAGACTGGGTCGAGGCTGCGCTCATGTTGCTCACCAAGGAGGGCACTGATCGTCCTGTGTGGAGAACAGCAGGAACAGGGCAGATTCCTTTAAACACAGCAACAGACTGTGATGAGGAAACTGATGAAAAGTGTGTGCAAGAGCTGGAGCCGTGTCAACAGACACTACAAATACGACCAGGTGACTCCGACTGCGTGTCCCAAAACACTACACACTGAATCACAACAGGTTTTCAGTCTGCAGTCTACACTCACAGTAGACACCATGCTGACAACATTTAGTATTGATTAACCAATAAAATAACAGAAATATGTTTTTAAAAAAAAGTTTATCATTCTTCAATTGTATGTTTAAGTTTAAATGTTTAGGAACCACGTTATTCTGTTATTCTTAAACAACGAATGAACAATCCTTTTCTGATTAATTTAAATAATTGTTTTAGCTCCAATACAGTGTAAATCTTTGCGTCTGCTGTCAATGGAAACTATTCTCCATTAATACAACACACAAAAGGAGGACAAAACTTTAGAGAACTCTATGCAGTGTCTTTTAGGAATGACTCATCATGTTTTATAGGCTTAGAGGCTATGTGTTCACACATCTTTTGCTTCATGATAAGGTATGCATGTAGCGGAGGGTAAGGAAGGCATCCAATAGTTTGAATACACTGATGCCATGAATCAATCCCCCCTCAGGTTTCTTTGGCATGTTTTATGTGGTAACAGAGCCACAGACAGACCCTGAACCCTTGGATAACATGCACATCTGAGTTGGAGTCTGCGCATGGGTCTTTTTTTTTTCCCAGAGATTTTACAGTGTCTTCAAGCGTTGTACTCACCAACACCAACCGGTCCAAACTGAGGGGAAACCAGAGGACTGGTGCTGAACTGGTTATAGGCAGGAGCAGGAGCAGGAGCCCGGTTAAAGAGGCCGTAGGAACCAGCAGACTGGAACGGGGTGGGGGCAGCAGCCGAGGATGAGGAGCCGGAGCTCATTGACGACTGATGAGAACAGATGGCTCATGTTACACTGAAACACAAGCAGTAATAGTAAACACCCTCAGGTGTGTGTGAAGGTGTACCTGGACAATGGCAGGGTCCTGAGGAAAAGAGCATGTTGGTTTGGGCGGTTCACACACAGTCAGGTCCTTGATGTCACTGCCTCTGAAGATGATGTACTCGAAGGTATCATCTCGAGGTGGGATAGGCCTATCGGTCGGCCGGTCCTCTGTGCCAAAGGAACGAACTAACAAGGAGGAAGTAGCACACAGTATCAGTATCATACAAATATATTTTATACATAGATTAAGATTAACCACTACTGTTTCTCAAAGCACAACAGCTACTAATACATTGTTCAGCTTTATTACTTTGCAGTTTTACCATATTTAAGAAAATGCAAGTTTTCTAGCACATCCTTGAGATGAGATTGACTACTTTACTAAAATACAATTATACTATACTGTCACACTTTGTTTTCTACATTCTAAGGACATCTGTTTTGACATAATTCTCCCAGGTTCTGGCAGTTGTTTCCTGTCTTTAAATGAATCTAAGGTGTAGACAAGAGACAAATAACTGCTGCAATACTGCAGCTGTAGCACTGAAATGTCCCTCTTGTCTGATACTGATGATGTATTGAAATCCAATTAACAGTACAAAGTTGTACAGGACAATCACGCATGATCAATCTTGAATGAACTTCTAGTGAGCTTTGATTGGACCTATGAAATATTCCAGTTAGCTTTGAATCATTCAAGGCACGTGTGAAGGTACAGAATGAGCTTTAAGGTACTCAGATACAATGAATCCACATAAAGAATCCAAGAGCAAAGCAACTAGAATGAGAATACAGCACATATGGCCATGAAAGGTGGGGAAGAGCGCAGACTGAAAGTCCATTCTGGTCACCTACTGATTCAATCCTTATTTAAGAGGATCAGAGAGGAATAAGTGGAGGTTGTTGAAATCTGGTTCCTGTAATGATTTTGCCATGGTATCATATAAAACAACTAATATGTCTGAGGATGACATTGTGTCCAGTCTAGATTAAGTTATCTCTCAGATTCCCACCATGCCTTTCAGTTCTCCAGATCAAGACGATATTGTCACTTCTAAAGGTCAGTGAGAAAAAAACTCAATTTTGCTCCGTCCGGTAATTTGATGACTGTTCAGCTAGAAGTAAATCAGTGCATTAATTGGTTGATCATTCCTCCAAAATGTTCAAGAAAGAAAAAAAAAAAACAATGTTTAAAAGTCATTACAAACTAAACTGAAATGTTTTTGCTAAACTGCATGGCCAACTTTTGGATTAAGCATTTGTTGGAACGGCTGAAGCAGAAACACAAAGAGCACAAAAGCAGACATCAGTGACTCAGCTGAGTCACTCAAACAGAGTATCACATCTCAGTTTCAAATCAACAGAAATGAAGAATCAAAGACTGTACTGTCCAGTCATATTTCCAGCTGTAGAGGCACCTTACTGTCCAAAGACATTAGCAATCTAATCTCCAGTCACTCCTCACCACAGACTGACCCCTAATCAATTGTGAGGTGACAAACATGGACTTGAGTCACATGTTGCCATGTGTGCTGACATCAAGAGTAAAATCTGGCTTATTGAACCTGATCAAATTGTGATTGAAACTCAGGTGAACAGCCCAAGTGAGACAGTGAACTTCTGCAATACACAATGTGCCACTGCCTCACGTCACACGTCAGAACGTGAGGTGATATGTTGCCAACAAGATAGAGCACTGGTGAAAGAACACAAAAACCTCGGCAATGCACTAATCAAGACGGTACTTTGGGCAATATTACTGTGCTGCGAGGATGGCACCGGAAAACAGACAAGAGAGCAACAATCATCTGTTTGAAAGCATCATACCAGCAACCTTCAAGCAAATCTCCAGGATTTACAAGGGCCAGTGTGAGATGTGAGATGATGTGCACTGCAAGGCCACCTAACGGTGTGACATCAGACCTCTAAGGCCAGGCCTCAATCTCCAGATCTGAGCCTTTCTGAGTTTGTGTGTCTGTTATTGTCTATACAGTGTGGGGATACTGTGAGCGGTCCAGGTTCTCCCCCCTGCTTTACCAGACTTACCATCTGGGAAGACAGAGACCAGTGGAACAAATGACATTAAGCAATTTCTAATAAAAAAAAAAAGATGCATTCAGTGATCAATATAAATACTATTTTATTTTCTTCTCATTTGCTGTCAGTATTCAGCTCAAACTAAAGCTCTGCTCTTCCACTCGTGAATTTAACTCTCGTTCGCCGTTGTTGTTAAACTGCTGTTGGTGAACAAGGTGAGACGAGTGCGCACTCCGTGACGTCAGACGGCGCGCACACGCCGAGCTGCTTCGTCAGCGAATAGAACCGAAAAGTTTGGGTCAATGAAAAAAATTCCCACGAGTTGGCACTGATGTGTCACTGCCCCATGTGCTAATATCCCGCACGCCAACGTTAGCCTACAATTTAGAAAGCTGACTCACGTTGCAAACACACAAACAGCAACGGTGTCCGTGTAGCTTAGGGTCTTCATTAGGGTTTGGATCGCATTTTTGGTGTAAATAAAATTAACTTCTTCGTCAGACTGAACTAAAACGGCCAAGAACGGTCTCCACTAATGTTTTAGCATGCTAACGTAATGTTAGAGATTGGCAACAGTAACGCTACAACACCTTAACATATCAGCGTGAGCTAAGATGCTAAAGCTAGCTCCTGTGCTAATGTTGCTATTTTGTTCACGTTGTGGCTCAATCTTATACTTAAGATACACACGCACCGTTACCGAACCTCCGTCCGATACCAAACCGGATTTTTAACCTTACGGGGAAAAATATGAACCAAGTGTGGACACTCAAACACAAACGGAGTGCTAACTGACATCAACGCTAGCTTACGTTATAGTAGCATTAGCTGCCTAGCCAAGTTACCTTTAGCAAGTGCGACAGTCGAGTTCTCGGTGTCAATAGTGTAGAGGATCCCTTCGTAGCGAATCTCGGCCTTCGAAACGAGGCTGATTTTGCTGCCGAGGTATGGCGTTCCGCCGCTCATGGTGTCTTACACGACTCGGCAGTCGGAATAAGAAGCAGAATGGACGGCTCCTCCGAACCGTGTGGCGAAAATAAGTAATTCTATAGCGAACTGTACGGACTTCGCCTTGGTACCAGCTCCCTCTGCTCACCGCTACAACATGGCTACCTCATCCTCCATCGAGCGTCTCGGGAGCGCGGGGGCTAACGGGAAATCGTAATATCGCGCGATTACGGTGGGCGGCAGAATCTAGATCTGTGAAGCATAGAAAGGGGCTGCGCGTCAGCTGTTGTAGTTCTGTCTTTAATAGATGTAGAAGAAATATTCAAATCTTCTACCTAAGTAACAGTACTACACCTGTGAAAAATACCCTAGTATAAGTAAAATCACTGCATTTGGTACCTTAGTTATGCAAATAAAGTCAGGAATCGTTCAAAATGTTTGTGCTTGATGGAGAAAATTA
>KV751377.1:2618064-2632312 GCA_001698575.1 Mola mola | reverse complement strand
ATGAATTTAGGTCGAATACATTTTCATTTCACTTATTCCTTTTGTTATGGGTGAATCTGCTGAAAACATTCTGAAAATATTGAGAAATTTTATCACAATGACAACAATTCATAGTGTCCCTTATTCATCCCAGAAACACAGAACCAAGATGACTCTGTTAAGAGTCACCAATTATATTCAAATGTAGTTTGATCAAAGTTGTCGAATTAGCCTTGGCGCTATTTCTGTTGAGCAGCTACAGAAATTGTTGGGCATTTATATATTATAGCTTTAAATTGGTTTCCCTCTTCTTTATCCAACATGACGTCACTGATAGATAGATAGATAGATAGATAGATAGATTGATAGATAGATAGATAGATAGATAGATAGATAGATAGATAGATTGATTGATTGATTGATTGATTGATTGATTGATTGATTGATAGATAGAGATAGAGATTACTTTATTCATCCCTGAAGGGAAATTAATTCGACGCAGGAGCAAGGATGTTCAGGTACATGTAACACTATAAGGTATAAAAGTATAAAATAAAAATAAAGGTAGAAAACATAGACAGTTGTAAAATTCTAGCAGTATATACAGAAGTTATGCAGAGTTTAGTGCAGGTATGAGGAGGTGAATGAAGGATTTGAACAGATAAAGTGTCTAATAACAGAGGTGTTAAAGTCTGATTTCTCTGGGGAGGAACGACATCCTGTATCGTTCCTCGTAGCAGTGGGGTTGGATCATTCTGTTGCTGAAGCTGCTCCTCACAATGTTCACAGTTTCATGGAGGGGGTGGAATGTGTTGTCCATGATGGCCTCCTCTGCTCCATCACCTCTTCCAAGGTGGCCAACCGAGAGCCGACAACAGAACCTGCTTTCCTGATCACTTTATTCAGTCTGTTGGCATTCTTTGCCTTCATGCCTGTGTCCCAGCACACCACAGCAAAGAAGCTGATGCTCACCACAACAGACTGATAAAACATCAAGAGCATCCGGTTGCATATACTGAAGGACCTGAGCCTCCTGAGGAAGTAGAGCCGGCTCAGGCCCTTCTTGTACACAACCTCTGTGTTGGTGGACCACTCCAGCTTGTTGTCCAGATGGACTCCCAGTACCTCAGGTTGGGAGTATATCTCCCATAGCATGTCCACCTGTTCATATTTTACTTTGGGGTGCCTCAGAGCTCAATTCTTGGACCCATTTTATCATTCACATCTAGGTGACCTGATCCATCAGTTGGACTATGTTCTCACCACTGCTTCGTTGATGATACGCCAATGGTGACCTCTTTAATTTACATATTTTAAATGTATTTTTACATCTATATTGTATATAGGTACTGTATTCTTATTTTTATACAGTTGTTGTTTATTTTATTAATACTATAATAGTCTCTCTGTGTATAATACCAGAGATCTTCAACACTCCAATACACAGTTACTTTTCCAGAAGCTGGAAATCCTCCTCAGTTCCAGCAGGGTAAAGTCAGGATTCCATACCAAATTAATCTTCCCTTTCTAGACGGCTTTGCTAACTTATTGTAACCACACACCTGTGCTGGGCCCTCAGGTCCTCTAAACATTGTATTTTAGTGTGTTGATCAATCCTGAAACCAAAAGGGACTTTAAAAACTGCTGTCCCAGGTCCCATTCTGTGGCTCAGATCAGGTCAGCCAACCCTCATCTGTCTTTGAAGTCACAGCTGAAGAACCTTTATCGATGTCATTAACTATTTTCAGTTATGATGCTTCTGATATTATGTTTTTATTGTGTCAAGTACAGTAAAACAATCACAATAACATTCAGGTTGACTTGAGAAGCATAAGTATTTAAATGCAATGCAAATGCAATATATTCAGTTTGTTTTTTCATACTCTTTAATTTGAACAGACAGCAGACAAAACGAGTATTTTTTTAAAAAACAAATCCACTTGCTGCTTGCTGGCACCTCAACTTGAATAAAGTTAAAGATAGTTTTTTAGATTATTACAGAAGCTGTCGGCAGTCAGGATCTGCTTTTCATTACCAAAAAAAAAAACAAAAAAAAAAAACGTCAACTTATAATGAAATTGATACAATTTAAACTCAATGGAAGCGCTAAATAAATCTGGTCAGCAGACATTGTCAATTTATTGTCATAATGGCAAAACATTCTGAATGTCAGGATGAATAACTATCCTTATAAAAAATTGAAAAAAACTCGAATCTTGTATATGAAACATTAAACTTAACTATTAACAAGTAAAAGTTGCAAATCGTTAATTAGCCTTTATCGATCTGTAGCTGCACGTTCAGCCAGTTTACTGCCCAACAACACGTCATTGCTCTGTGGCTTCTATTTCTATGCTGGAAAACAACGCCGATCCTCCGCGCATGCGTACATTCTAAAATACGATTTGCACAACGGTCCAACATCAAAGATGGCGGGAGCCTCCGACCCACTGGAGGACATGCTCTTCAATGAGGTGGATGAGAAAGCAGTTAGCGACTTAGTTGGCTCGCTGGAATCGCAACTGGGCGACAGAAAGGCTCCCGCTGCTTCATATTCTGACGCGAAACGGGACGGAGCTCCGGCCGCCGCCAGCCAGTTCTCAGGGAAAGTGCGCGATCAAGTGGGGTCTCTGGAGCAGCCGCAACAAGGGCATCCAAAAGCGGGGTTAAACCAGGAACCCGGCGCCGATGAGTCGCTCTCCTGCAAAACTGTCACTTCGTCTACCTCCGCTGTAGTCGCGGGGCCCGTAATAACCGGCGGGGCCAGTCTGCAAACAGTTGGAGCGCCTCCTCCCACTATTCCCCCCGTACCGGGACCCGCAACTTTGAGCACTCAGCCCGCGGCTGCTAGCTTCAACCGGGCTGTTGTCCCGGGTCCGAGCGCGGTTCCCAGCGCCAACATCGCCCCCGCGGCGGAGGCGACCAGGACCGCTTCCCCCGGGTTCCAAAGTTTAAACGGCGGCGCCGGAGCCGTGAAGTTGGTGAACTCGGCCGCTGTCCCCCCGCCAGCTGGGGCCAACACGGTTATCAGCGCTGTCAGTGCTGGCAGCCCCACGATCATCGCCTCCATGGCTTCACAGTCCACTTTTCCCGTACCTCAGTCCTCAGTGGCGTCTGTGACTCTACAGAGACACCCCAGCCCGGTGACCAGCGTCGCACCCCAGAACGGTGTGGACCTAAAGGGGGTCCAGCTGGTGGCCCAGGGCGCCCCTTCCTCATCAGCCTCCACCTCTCAGGTCGTAAACCACAGCCACCCTCCGAGTCACACCAAGGTGTTCCCCCAGCCAGTCTCTGGAAGCTCTGTCATCCTGGCAAACACCCCTCCGGCAGGGGCGGTCCAGCCCCCCATCAGCCAGCCTCAGACTGGGACCAGTATGACAGCTGAGGTGAAGCCTGCTGTGAACGGAGTGGGGCAGCAGCCTGCTGTGGCCGTGGTGAGGCCGCCAGGCGCCGCAGTGGTGGCCACCTCCATCCAGCAGCAGAGGCCGGGGCTGGTGGGGAGCTCGACCAGAGCCGCTGCTCCTCAGCCACTGGCCGTCCGGCCTCAGCAGCAGACCACCATCCAGCTGCCCCCCGGGTTCCACATGCGTCCGGGTGAGCAGACGGATCCACCTCGCCTCGTGTCACCTGTAGATGGCCACCACGGCCTCTCGCGCCTTTCCATCGCAATCCAGTCGCAGAGTCAGATTTTACTCAAATTAGACCGTAAAGTTCACCTTTGTGCCATCCTGCAGGGAGAAACGTTCAGTCTGGGGCCGCAGACACGAGATTGTCACTCTGACTTGTGTTTCAGGGTAACCACAAACTCCTTAATGTCGAGCACTTGTGGTTGCTCTCTTTGTTGAAACTTGTTACATTTGTTTTTTGTGGCCGCAAACTGAACACCTTTTAATCGAAGAGCTGTCTCATGAATATTATGCAGAAATCTTCAGGGCAGCAGGAAGCGAGCTCTTGTCAAGTATCGGGTGTGAATTATTGTGACGCTAGAGAGGATCAAAAGGCCATTTTTACACTCCGTCCTTTGGGAGATTTGAGTTTCCAGTACTGGCAGAAGGACTGTGAGACAGTGCAGTGCTAAACAGCACCAAGACTGCTGATTGATTAGTCAAAGGTCAGATAAGGAATCAGTCACATCCTGTGTGTGAAATTTTATTCAACAGCATTTAACCTGTGATAGAAGGTACGTTAAATTGTAGCGTGTCCGCTCTCATTATGCAGAAATATTCTCTTCCTGAAGCGCCTGTGAATAAACTTTACAGCTGTAGCACCTGTCGAAAGAGGTCGAGCAATAGTGGGTTTTATAAGAAGAAATAGCGGATTAATCAGCCAGCGCCATGATTATTTTCCCTCAAAGTCAGCAATTCCAGTCTAGAAGTTGACTCGGTCACAATCGGGGCGGAGTGTTTGCTGATACTGACGGGTCATAAAGCCTCTTTACGTGAAAATAAAGCTACATTTTGGACAAGCCAAAGGCATCGGGGGACGTCAGCTTGCACTGCCAATATTTTCTGACATTTAACGTGAAAAATCATTAATGGATTATAATAATTAATCAATATATGGATGTTTACAAGCTCTCATGTTAAACACATTGACTTTAGGCTGCTATTTAATCACATTTGGGTTGATTTGCATCACCACTGTTTTACTGTGATTGTTTGAAATCTTAAGTAAAGCAGCAAATCCATCATTTGACACTTTTGTTTTGAAACGTGACTAAAACCATTAATCAGTCACGGCTGATTATTTTTCCACTGGCCAGCTGATGGACGTCTGGCATCGCCTCTCGAAACAACGAGTGCTGACGACTGTTTGCTCTCCTCCTCAGGTGTGGTTCTGGTCCGCACAGAGACGGGCCAGCTGGTCATGGTGCCTCAGCAGGTCCTGGCCCAGGCTCAGGCCAAGTCGCAGCAGGGCCAAACCGTTGCCAACATCAGCCAGAGGCCTGCGACTCCGACGGCCACAGCCGCCATCAGGGTCAGCACTGCCACCACGGTAGGTCCGACCCAGGACAAAGTCACCGCCTGGAAGACCAGACAATTAGACAGTGCAATGAAAAACATCTCTTGAATACATCATTGTTAAAGTCCATCCCTCCTGTTTGACATTTTGCTTTTCGCATCACGTTTTGGGGTGTGGTTGAGCGGCAGTTTGATTTGTGTTCAGTACAAATTTCAACCAACATTCAGAACTGTAAATGTGTTTGGAGCAGGCCAACGGGCTTTCACCAGGTCCTGTGAATTTAAAAGAAGTTTCCACATGAATTGTTTCCAGAAGAGTAATGACAAAGATGAGGAGGCCCCTTGGTGAGAATTCTCAATGATAAAATGAATTGTTGGTGGGAATAATACAATGTTGGATATCATCAGACATTATCAAAAATGTTTGATAACTTCATTGCAAAAAATTAGCATGTGTCGGCCGGTATATTGATATCGGAACTTTTTTATTCCCTAATATTGGCTTCTGTATCAGCCCCAAAAGTTGCATATGAGTCAGAATATGTTTTTTGTGAAATTACAGCAGTGGTTTAATTAGAATCAGTTGAACTAATTTTCCTGTCCAGAACTTATATTAACTTTAAAATGCCGGCGTAATGACGTTTCCTTCTATGCTTTATTGTTGCATACATCATCTGCTCTGTCTGCAGGCTCCTCAGACCATCCGCCTGGCCTCCCCCACTCAGACCAGAATGGTTCAGCCTCCCTCCACCAGCACAGTGCAGGTCAGAATTTCCTGCCTCCTACTCTGTTTCACCAACTCTGGACCAGAACCGAGTTTAGACATGCACAGTGCAGAGTCATCTGCATAAAGAGTGATACTGCACGGACACACATTGTCTATGTAGAGATCGATATCACTGATTTTATTCTATAGCACTGCTGTGACCTGTGAATGTCTTTGATGATGGGTTGTCTTTAATATAACATTAAAGACATAAAAGACATTTAATGAATAGTGGACCATTGTAGTATAAATAACCGCTGCCTATGAGGTTCATCCCAGGTGTTATTATCGCTAGTTGGGTTGAAAATCAATAACTCGGATAGGAAAAGGTAAGGGTGTTCACCACTCTCTCCCCTGGATGTTAAAGTCAAAGACAACCAAAAATGACCCCCCATTAACGTTTCCCTGAAAAAAAAAAAAATACAAAACTCCCCTTAAAATAGCCAGAACTCCAAACAAAACAAGCAGATGTTCTGTCACAAAGAACTAAAAAAAAAACAACAGCTCTGTGTCCTCGTCCTGTTTTCAACATCTTGTTGCTGATCAACAACCGCAGACACATTCATCTGAAAGTGACCCATTAACAGGAGCGCTCGTTAACCCGAAACACTGACATCACTTGGCGCATCTGTTCACTGGGAAAACAAAACAGACCCAAAACCGACGGTGAGATATATAGTCAGAAATGGATTTCAGGACTACATGTGTCAAAATGGAAGACTGGAATATTTCAATGCAGCAGCTCTCACGGTGCGTTTTTATCCCTGCATGTATGGAATTTGGTAGAAATATGTAGCATTGGGCCTTCTTTTAAAAAACTAACAAAAGTTCATCCCCCAATCAGAAATACAAATTTTTCCTCTTACTTGTAGTGCTGTTTATCCAGCTAGAGTGTTTAAGAAACTCCTTTCACAGACCTTTTATTCTTTTAGTGTCACCGCACAAAATGGAAATTGAACCTCCTCATTGACAAGAGACTCATGCATGTGACAGGGCGGGATGTTCACATTAAGGGCTTCCTCTGGCCGAATTTGAATGTTAGCTTAGTCAGCTAACCCCTCATTCATGGGTATGGGCGTCCTTCCTTGTGTCGGGTGTTATGAAAAGACAATGCTTCCTCTGTGAAACTGTTGACAACAGTATCTATGGATTATCTGGAGTAACCGGGTCACAATTTATCTAAAGAGGTGGTTGAGTTTTTCCCGATCTGTGTATTTGAGATTGGATGAACTGTCCCTTTAAAATCTTGACAGTCAGCTTCCACTCTGCGTTTCAGCACCACTCAGATAATCAGAGTTCGGATCTCTGTGGACGAGATGCGGATCGAGAGGATTGTGGTCATGTGACATTATGATGCTGATTGTTCTCTTCCTGACTGGTCTTTTCCCAGCAGGCCATCACGGTGGCGCCTGGTGATGCTGCGACATCCAAGATGGTCACCCCTCAGAAGGGCCAGGCGGTGATGACTGCGGGGGCGACGCCTTTGGCCAAACCCGCCGGCATCCCGTCCACCCCCATGAGCAGCACGCCGGCCACTCCCACCGCCACGCCCAGTAACAGAGTCACTGTGGTGTCCCAGGTGGGCTTCCACTTCCTTTTTCACTCCGATGCTACTCTGCGAAGTAACAGGAGAGGAATGTTGGTGAAGTAATGTGAGTATCTGCCTGACTCCTCAGTCCTTGTTCCCCAACAGGAGATGCAGGAGAACGTGAAGAAATGCAAGAACTTCCTTGCCACGCTGATCAAGCTGGCATCGCACAACTCGCCCTCCCCAGATACCTCCAAGAATGTGAAGGCCCTGGTGCAGGACCTGCTGGTGAGTCTTGCTCTGACCCTGCCTCAGCGTAGCGCTGACTGCAGGCTAACGTGTGTCTCTGTGTTCAGGATGCAAAGATTGAGCCTGAGGAGTTCACCACTCGGCTGCAGACTGAGCTGAAGTCCTCCCCACAGCCCTACCTCATCCCCTTCCTCAAGGTACGACTGCTACCTCAACTTCATGCCTATCCGTAGTAAGACTTTTTTAGTGCCAGAGAGCATTTGTACACACCGGTGTTTTGATCCTGGACTCTGTCATCGCTCCACAGAAAAGCCTCCCCGCCCTGCGGCAGTCTCTGCTCAGCAACCAGCAGTCTCTGGTGACCCCCATCCCCAGCACCTCCACGCCCCCTCTGGCCGCCCCCGGCTCCGTCACTGCCGCCGCCACCACCATCAGGCCGCGGCTACCCATCAGTCCGGCCGGCAGCACGGTCAGACTGAACCCACCGCTCACAAACACTCTGGTACGACCTCTGCCGACCTCGACGGCACTTCTCTGTGTTTACCTGAAACCAGACCACCCAATTACAGATTGTACCGTTGCAGCGGTGAAATGCAACATTAAGCACAGATTTGAGCCGCTTGTACTCCAGTATTTCTATCTTCTGCTGCTTTATACTTCCACTCCACGACATGGCTAATATTGTGCTTTTAAATGCACTACTCCAGTTCTTTGATCATTTAAATTAGATATTTTTAAACTTAAGCTCCATTTCCTGGTCTTTTTAGACTGTAAAATTTCACAAACAGTGTTTTTTAGAATGACTCCAGTATGGAGTCCAGTCGGTGGAACCGTTTAACTTGATGTTTGACTGTAGGTATCTACTCCATGTTTCCAGACACTTGCAGTAGCATTTTAAGTGAGTTAGTGGAGAAAACTTATTACGACTTCTTTCCCATGTTTGACCCTGAGAAACTGAAAAAAATACTGGAGTTCCCTTTTAAATTCCAAGTTAATTTGCACATATCTCAGCATCAGAGCCAAACAAGTTCCATTCATATGGGTTATTTTTACTTTTAGCAAACCTTTAGCACAATACCGTTACTTTTACTCAAGTTTGACTTGAGTAAAGTTTGGTAATTGTTACGACACTGCTCTTCCGCTTTTGTCTATAAAAGCGTACGAGCGTATGAGCATGGAAGTGATTGGTGAAGGGGCATGGTAGGGATGGATGACAGACATGACAAAAGTGAGGCCGAATCTGCCAAATAGGTCATAATCCCATCGCCATTCCCTGATGATTGGAGATGAGAAATAGGTCATATTTTTTAACTTGTGCTGCCTTACCGTCTGCCCTTCCACAGACTGTGGGCAGAGCAGGAATCCAGACCGTACAGACTCGCACGCCTGTTGTCATTAGTCAGACCATCAGACCTCAAGGTGAGCCTTTGGACCGTCAGATGGCAGCGGTTACACCTTCTGACTCCCTCACTGTGTTGAACGTTTTGTTTTTTAGGTACAATTGTAAGAGGGCCCACAACTATAATTGGCAAAAGTCCTGTTCACCTGGCGGTTCAAGCCAATCAGAAGAAGTCCAGTGACCCCGGAGGCGGGACTTTCAGGTGAGGCGTAAACTCAGTGGCAGGGATTTGTCTTGCACCTTGCTAACAGAAAAAGGAGTTGGAATTATAGCAAGTGATTGAGGTGATGAATGATATACGAATGATACACCAACAAATAATACTGATGAGAGTTTTTGCTATTTTTATTAAATCATTAACAATAAGAAAACCACAGAAATATTGAAAATGCATCCTACAAAGAAAACCTGTGTGAAAAGGCTCATTTATTTCCCTCCTTCCATAATTTAAACAAGAACCAATTAGTCGTTTTCTTCAAGTCTATCATAATGTGAAATGTAAATGTAAGAAAACGAGCGTTACTTCAAAAATAAGACTAGTCACACAACATGACCTCTGTGTAACTTCCTCCTCACTGCGGATTAACACCTTCTTATTACATCAAGTCTTCCTGATAATTATGAGACTTGAAGTGACATTTATGTGTTCTGATGAGGTGCAAGTATTTTTATATCTTCTGAATGAAATCTTTCAATATGTTGTTAACAAACGAGCAGTCAGTTGTGTGGTTCACAGACACGCCACAGGAGGGCAGCACATGTACACAGCTGATAGAGAGTAAATCCTCTGAGTGTGTGTGTGTGTGTGTGTGTGTGTGTGTGTGTGTGTGTGTGTGTGTGTGTGTGTGTGTGTGTGTGTGTGTGTGTGTGTGTGTATATGAGAAATAAAGTACCTTTAAGAAGTTTTTCACACCTTTGGATATTTTCACATTTTCTTACTTTGATAAATTATTATTATATTACAAATTATAGTAACCACGACTCCATTTTTAAAAGGAATCAAAGGGGGGTAAATACTTTTTATAGGCACTTTATACATGGAATGTACACAAAATGTTCAAAAATACAAGAAATATTCACAAAATCAAAAACATACAGTATACGCATGATGCAGGAAATTATCCTTATGATAATATATTTAAAATAAATGCAATGCACTTGAAATATTCAAGACATGCACACAACATTGGGCAAAAAATATACACAATTAAAGAAATACATGAAGCACACATAAAATGTACAACATAATACCCGTGAAACAAACCAAATATAAAGTATAAAAATAAATGTAAAATGGAATACATGAAATGCATTCAGGCATTTCAAAATTGTCTTTGTTTGGATATTTTTGTTGTTGGATAAAACCAAACCTCTAACTTCTCAAAGAATATAAAAATAGTTATTTAAATTTTAAACTTAGAACGAGGGAAAAATAAAAAATCTGCTGAAATAAAATAGTATTAATAGAAAGTTCTTCAAGTCATCAAAATACAAGCAGCTTCTTTCCGAAGTTTGTGAACCCGCAGCAGTTTAACATGATGGAAGAAGACTTCTGTACGTCAGCCCTCACCTGAGTTGTCTGCTCTGTCCTCCTCAGAGACGATGATGACATCAACGACGTGGCGTCCATGGCCGGCGTCAACCTCAACGAGGAAAACGCGCGTATCCTGGCAACCAGCTCTGAACTGGTGGGCACGAAGATCCGCTCCTGTAAAGACGAGTCCTTCCTGCCAGCCGGCCTGCTGCACCGGCGCATCCTGGACACCGGTAGGTTCACCTGCCACCCGACGGGAAAATACTGCTGCCGCTGCAGGCTGGAGATGAAGGAGAAACTGCTCTTTGTTTCAATCCCAGATGTCTGTTTTATTTCATTTAGGTCGTACGGGACAAAACTAAACACTGAAACCAAGTTTGTTGTGTAGAAATGAGACCATGACAATTTGTGTCAGTTGTCAGTTTGTAACTCCAGAATTTTCTGAAGCTTGAAAAAAAGAAAATGTGTGTTTCCATCCACTAACGTTATGCGAATCTCAGGAGTTAGTTCAACTGAGATAACCAGCAGGTGATCACGTGATCTCTAAACGTCCTCCTTAATTCACTTCATCTGTTTCCATTGCATTTATTCGCATTCACTCTCAATCAATACATCCACAGTATTGTGTTTCCACCTCCTTCAAGCATAAAAACCTTATGCCATATTTCAGGATTTCTTTTTTGTTTTATTTTTCAGTGTTTCCATTCATGCTTTTTATGCACAAATCCAAAAATGGGCATAAAAACGGACTTATGGAACGGAAGTTAAGACTGGAAACCCTTCACGGCAGCAGTAATAATAATTGTCACCCTGCTGTTCTGCAGTTTGACCTGACTCGTCTGCCAACTTTGATCTAAATACTTAAGTGTGATTCTGTGTGCAGGTTATTGTCCGACCTGCAGCACGCTCCCTTCACGCAGCTGAAGCGTGCTCAGACTTGCTAACCGCTCAGTTGTTGTACAGCTCAGACAGAAACGCTGACTGAACAGCACATTCACTCTTTCTGGCCTCTATCACTTAACTTAAAAAAGATAATTCATGAGGCAAATAATACAGGCGATAATAATAGATAATTTGGAGGACGATTGATGTGAATCAAAACTTCCAGGTGGTGAACAGATTTCATTTTTTTTTCCTTCTCTTTACGTGATCATCACTTTGTTCTTTATATTTTTATTTCTTTGTATTTGAATTATGTGTGAAACCGTGATCAGTCCCTGTTGACCAGCTGCCTCTACCACCGTTGTCATTTTTACGTGAGGTGCACGTTCCTGTTTTTGTCGTAAATCTTTTCAAGTTGACATACCAGATTCTCACCACTTCAGCCCTGAGTCGACCAGCTCAGCGTGGTCTGATTTCCTCCAAAATCTTCCCCACGGATCACACATTGCACTGTAGGACAAAGTGTCATGTGTGTAACTGTAAGTTGAACCTGTGTGCACGTTTCTTGATCTGAACGGTCGAAGGAGGATCCAAACAGAGAACACAGGGAACCAAGTAACAAGTTACAAAAGGAACATGTTACAGTCATTTATTCTTTTCAGCGGTTATGAAGTCATGAATTTTGGTAATATTATTACATTTACTGTTTGTTTCTTCCACGTGGCATCACATCTAAGTGCTGATAGCTGAGACGGTGAGTCCATTAACCCACCATCTCCCGCTTATCCTGGATGTGGGTCATGGTTGTGCAGGTTAATCCAGGCTTCCCCTTTTCGGGCATTTCTGAAATGGATATTTGATATTAGCCTCTGGTCATTTGTAATAGTTTTCAAAGTAACAGCTGTGTATGAGATGACTGGACCTTCATTAGTCTGTACAATAACCATTACCCGATCTATGAACTGATATAACTGGAGCCTCCTCTGTTTGGATAAATGCTATAAAAATGACCCTCTTTAATTTTGTGACAATATTTTGACAGGTTTTTTTAATAAAAATAGCACAAAAGTAGTATAATTAATTTCTCTGCACAGACGGTAATATTGTAAAGAAACTGGTCACTTTATGACTTTAGAAATTATTAACAGAATTAAAAAAAAAAATCTGAATTAGAGCTCAACATATATATTGGCACTGGCTTATATGTTATCAATATCAACTGGTATAAAAGGAATAAAAGGTTTTAAAGAGCACATTGCGGAACCAGATGAAATAATTTATGCTTATTTTCCATTGAAGGTTACTGTTTCAGCGCTCAGTTGTCATTGAAGTCAGTAAAAGTCCATTGTTACCACTTCAGGAACCATCGTATCGTGGTGGAGGGGTTTGGGTGCCCAAATGATCCTAGGAGCTGTGTTGTCGGGGGGCTGCTTGCCCCTGGTAGGGTCACCCAAGGCAAATTTGTCCCTGGTGAGGGGCCAGACAAAGCTTGGTTTAAAAAGACTCCTATGATGATGAATATCAAGGACTTGTGCACCCTGCCCGGGACCCCACCCTGGAACCAGACCTGGTAGCTGGGCCTTTGCTCATGGGGTCTGGTTGGGCTCAGCCTGAAAGGGAGACATGGGTCTCCCTCCAGTGGGCCCACCACCCACAGGAGGATCCTTAGGGGCCCGTGCTAAGTGAAGGGGGTGGCAGTCAAAGGCAGGGGGCCTTGGCGGTCTGATCCCTGGTCGCTGAAGCTGGCTACGGGTACATAGTCGCCCCCTCCCCCACTGGAGGAGTTGGTGGAAGTGGAGCGTCTGGATCGCCCTTCTCAGACCGTTGCCCCTGTGACCCGGACAAACAAAAGAAAACGAAATGAAAGTCCTTGTTAATCTGTAAATTATTCTGCCTCCGTTGCATATATTTGTTAGAAATATTTGATAACCTCATTTGAGGGATCATTGTGCAAAATTTGTCTGTATCGGCCGATATCGAAACTTATTCACCCTGAGGTATTAGTATCGGCTTCATAAATTTGACATCGGTGGGGCTCTAATCTAGATCATCATGGGCAATTTTAAGTCGGTTAGAGGTTCTTAATATCTTGTTTGATAAATTTTCATTTAACTGCCGACAACTAACCAGTAATGTGTCATGTATTACATTTTGAGAGTAACTTTCCCTGGTTATAAATGAAACAATCATCATGCTAACTGATGATAAAAGTGCTGTTAGCTGCAGTCAGATGTTAACCAGAGTGACGCTCCCATTCACAGTGCCTACATGCTGATGTTTAGCAGGCATGTTTACCCTGTTCACCATTGTAGTTTAGCATCTTAGCACGCAAAGATTAGCAGTAAAAAAGTCCAGCTTAGAAGCAGTGGATCAAACCATTATGGGCTAAAGGACGGGTGTCGTTTAAAACTTTAAAATGTGTTGTTAAGTGTTTATTCAGTGGTTGTTATTAATCTGAGTGGAATATTATTGAGGGATAAAGTCATATTTCCAAGGATTGGCGGTCACGGAGATGTGGTTAAATTCTTCGTGTGGTGAGGACGAGCAGACAAGCAGGGAAGGCAGGGAGAGCGTGGCTATTGTTAAACAGCTCCCTGGCGCGTTGAAATGTGCGTGGACGCGTAAGAAATAAAAGGTTGGAACCAGGAGAGAAAGCACGTCTGTGTTGATGTGACACTTCAGTCCAGCTGACGTTCAAACCTCTGCGCATCGTTTGTCCTCAGCCAAGAAGCTGGGAGTGACCGAGGTGCCGCTGGAGGTGGTCAACTTCATCTCTCACGCCACCCAGTCCAGACTGCGCTCCCTGCTGGAGAAGGTCTCAGCTGTCGCTCAGCACCGCACAGACGGAGGAAAGGCAAGGAACACTCACAGGGTATAGCTCCTCAGAATGGGAACAGAACGATTTAAAGTTGAATTCTCCTCTCCTCCTCCTCCTCCTCCTCCCTCAGGG
>KV751377.1:2580423-2591451 GCA_001698575.1 Mola mola | reverse complement strand
GCTTATTGTTTTCATTTTTATTTAATAACCTTTGAAGTCCCATGAAGCAGTGTTTTGGTGTTTAGGGAGAGTCTTGTGTGTGTTTATGCACAAAAGTTGACATTGTTTTTGCTCACAGAAAACGCAAAAACAAAAGAAAAGATAAAACAATATATTTTTAATATAGCAATTTCTCCAGAAGGTGTAACCCCGGGCTGCTCAAAGTTCTCAGTAATAATATAATATAGAATATTGATATATTCATAAATTAATAGTAAAAGAAATTGCTGCTTTGATTTCGTGAAGGGCAAAAAGCTCTTTCAATATGTAGGATTCCTCTATCTTATCTACTTATCTGAACTTTAACTGAATTTTACGTGTGCGTCAGTGGACACAAACAGACCATCATACTGTTAACAAACATGTTTATTGTGCTGTTTGCACAAGCGGTCGTGCGTCAGCTGAGATGGCAGTGTTAAGGCTCTTCAGTCGTTTCGTTTGGACGGAAAGAGGCTGGTTCCGCCTCCGACTGGGACAAACAAACTTCCCTCTTTAACCTCGGATCCAGGCAAAGACTCTGCCGTGAAGGAGGAGGAGGAGGAGGAGGAGATCTAAAGTTCTCATTCGGTAAAGTTTGGCCGTTTAACGCAGACGTGATCTGAGATTAATCAAACTTCACAGAAGTCGCCGAGTCCAGATGAATGAAAAGGGGCATTCGACTAATCAAATCATCTCCTTTGACTCCTCACCGGTGGAAAAAGCTTCATCTCCATGACGGTCAGGACTGTCCTCCTGAAGACTGATACACATCCAGCCTAACTAAGGTTGAAATGACTCTGGTATTTTGTGAAAGTCACACACATGAATGCCACTTGAGTAAAACTCTTAAAATAGCTCATATTAAAGTTGGGTTTGCCATTTGTTTTTGGCCTCATTGAGCAAATCCTTCTTAATAACCTTATGCAAACCGTATATATATTAAAAAAAGATTAGATTCTCCTCTAGGCTTTGCATTCAGGCTTCACTAAGATATAACCCTGACAGTAATTTTAGGCAATTATGGGCCGTTTCAAGAGAGAGAGCGATCCTATTGGCTGTTCTTCAAAGGTAGATGCGCCTCGTCGTCCCCATGGACGGTGAAAGGCCGAAACGATTGTGGACATCCCAGCAGGAAAAGCTGATACTGACATGTCCAAACAACTGTCCTGGAGCCCTCTCAGGGGCTCTGCCACTGGCTGAAGGAGGGGGCGGAGCTACAGAGTAGAAACAGGGAAGGGAGGGGGAGCAGGGTTGCTTCCTTATGAGTCTCAATCTGGATTTTCAGACGCCACAAACTCCGACTTTAAATGTCCCTCTGATATTAAAAGTAATTACATAAATGTACTAAAGTTTCAAAAGCACAAGTCAATTTATATACATTTATATATGTACGCTGTAATAAAAAACATTAAAAAAGGTGTGTATCCCAGGTGTTCTGCACTTTGTAAAACGTTAGCATCCGTTTTCATCCGTGCTACGTGAAGCATTTGTCCGTTTGGTTGTGTTGTGGCTGTTTGCAGCGCACCTGTCGTCAAATTGATGCGATGTTTTGCCTGTTTTTGTCTATTTGCACGTGTTTTCTTGACCCGCGGGACTCCCTGGACCCGGAGCAGGCGATGAAGAGTCCCTCAGTGCAGGTCACTGAAGGGCTTCGGGTAGTTGAACATCAGGTAGTCCATGTAATAGAAGTCGTAAGCCCGCTGTCGCTCGGTGGCATCCAGCTGTGCAAAGTACCTCTGGGTGATTGTGGAGGAAGTCCTCTCAGCCAGGGGGTTCCTGTCCTTGAAGCCGGGGAAGGTGAGGTTCCGTGGCGCTCCGACGCTCTGCAGCAGGAAGTTGGCGTCCTCCTCCAGACTCTCAAACTTGCCGATGAAGTTGTACCGGAGGGCGCAAGGGCTGCACAGCTGGCTGACCGGCTCCCAGTGGATGTCCATGCCCACCGGGCGCCGCACGTCCAGCAGGTACTGCACAAACTCCCTGAAGGTGACGCCGGCGCCGGTGCGCAGGGCGGTGCGCGTGGCATTGGTGCGGTACCTGGAAATGATGGGCCGTCCAAACACGGGGTGGTAGTACGAGTTTGGACTCTCAAACTTGTCCCTGAAGGCGGACACCAGACGCTCGAAGGGCTCGCGGATGAACAGCACTTTGGTGAAGGAGTGGAGTCTGTCGGAGATGCCGGTGTGGTCATAGCTGTCCAGCCGCCGCAGGTGGTTGGCGTAATGCGCCGCGTCGTGGGGAATGTCTCGTGTGGAGGTGGCGCTGCCGCCCAGCACCATCAGCACCCTCTTCCAGTTGGAGCAGCCGGCTTTGGGCACCTCGCAGTACAGCAGTCTGGACCGGTCCTCCACGTAGACCCGGGACACCTGCCGCTGGGAGACTTGCTGCTCGCTGACGCCTGGCTGGTATCTGGCACAGATGCTGGACAGAAGGCGGCGTCGCGACTCCTGCGTCCTTGCCAGCTGCTTCAGCCGTTGTTCCTCCTCTGCTCCAGCAGGAGTGCTGGAGGTGGCAAAGCTGCTCTTCAGAAGCTTCCTGTGACCTTTGGTGACCGGCTGTTTGGAGCCGACGGACGAGTCCTCAAACAAAGACGAAGACGAGACTTTGACGTTTGCTGCCGCAGCGGCGTCTTCGGTGTCCTCGGCAGCCGCTGGACCATCTGTCATCAGATTCTTCACCACAGAGACATGGACAGACAGAGAGAGTGTTTGTTAGCATTCATATGATCAATAAACATAATGATGACAATATCTGATCTCAATAATAAATGACTGATATTTCAATATTTCACAGTAACAAATAAACAAAATAAACAACAAAAAAGATTGAAATTTTTGACTTTACATGTAATTAATGTAGAAAATATCAAAGTTTAACTTTCTGAATTAATTATTTTGAATTAATTATTCAAAATTTTTCAGACGCACTACTACATATGCAGCATTTCCTGCGTTGTAGTGCCGCTGCAGTCCAGCAGGGGTCACTGTTTTCCCGTGTACTGCAGCAGCATGCTCGCAGCAGACTCACCTCCTCTACGGGCCACCTGGGAGCTAGCAGCACATTCACACCTGCGCACAAAGACAGAGACAAGAAGAAGAACACGAGAGCATGAGGCAGTGGCTGATCTGCACCTGTGGGACCTTCTGCAGGAACCTGACGTCTGCAAAAACACAGATGCAACAAAAGGTAAAATACAACAATGTTGGTGAGGCACAAAAATTTTTTTTTTTCCCAAAAATGGCTTCCGTCATTTGTAAGGGAACTGCTGATTGTATTTTTCTGTTTATTTTGGTTTTAAATACGTGTTTGATGCTACAAAAGTAGGTTGACAGCTGAGTCTGATGGGTGTATTGGTGGGACTTTGACCGGATCACTACTGCACAGACTGTGGCTCCATAAAATGTCACCTGCACGACATGGGAGCACTCATTTGGGAGCGCTTCATTTTTCTAGCAACAGGAGGGAGCGGAGATTGAGGCAGTGTTTATTTATGACATCAGTTGAACGCTCCATGCTGCTCTGCAACTGCTGGATGTTATGGTATCAACGTGTTCACTGTTTGTGTGGAGAACAGAATCGCCTGTTGTGCAGCTTGAATACATATAACCAACATCATGCAGCCTCAATCAATGTGAAGTAACTATAGGAGGTGACAATACATTCAACTCACCATGTTATATGATTCACAATTCTCGGTTCATGAGTTTCTCACAATTTCTGTTGTTAAGAAACAAAGCTGAAGACAAATTATGACAGTAAATACTGCAAAGTTATTGCTGATCTTCTCTTTTTTAAATAAAAAAAAATCAATTTTTATTTCTGAGGTGGGTAGAGAAACTGAAAATACATTTATCTTAAAAAAAAAACAAAACAAAGCCCCGTCCAAAATATCTTTGCATTTTCACAATCTCCCCTGCTGTTTTCGGATGGTCACCCAGCGGTCCTACTGTCCTCTAGGAGGAGCTACACACTAATTCTCACGTAGATGTAGAATTTATCGCTAAAGGAGGCAGAGGAAGAACTAGGAACTCTAATAAAGTCAACGAAGGAACCGTAACAACACACAACACACACAATGGAAGAAATCCAGCATTTCCTGCTCTCTCTGGTTGGCTGTTTGTCACACACAGTAGACAGACTCTGTTTGAGAAACGGCGACACGGAGAACGACGGCCTAACCGTCGCAGGGACTGCAGTGGGTCCACCCCCCTCTATATGGTACGGTTTAGCTCTGGTTCGTACCCCAAGCGAGGGATGACACAACTGGCACAGTGCAGTTCGTTATCTAAGGGTACCATTTGCAGCTTTTGATGATGGAAACACAAAAAAAAGGCAAACTGTACTGCTTGGTGGAAATGGGGCTAAATAAGCCATCACTATTTGCTGGGCTAAAGTAGGCTAAAAATGGAATAAGATTCAGGAGTCTCTAGCTAAATAGACCGAGAAGAGCAACAACAGTCAATATTTAGGCAATATGCTCGCAGCAGCAGGAGGCGGCAAGGTAGATAACACAAGCGCCCTCTGCTGTTTAAAGTGAAAACTGATTCATTTGACATCTCAACTGATTCGTTTTGCGGTGCATCGATATTATGTAGGAGGATCTTTGTTTCTGTTCATGTGCTCCCTGTCAGATCACAGACTCGGCAGACACACGTGGCTGTCTAAACGCTGCTCTCTGACCAATCGCAGCTCGCCATCTTCACCAACAGCGTGATGTCAACTGGAGAGAAGAGAAAACGTCAGTCTTCCTGGAAGAAGAATGTAAACACGCATGGTGCTGTTTTAGAAACTTTCAACTGTTGCACAGGTCAATATCAGTCCTGTTAAACCTCGCCATCTTCACAGCTGAAGAGCGTTCTGAGCGTGTCACGGAATATCTTCGAGATATAACCCCCCCACCACGAAAAAAAGCTGTACCTCGCCACACTGTGAGGCGTTCAGACGAGACGATGGTTGTCGTCCAGTTTGACCCACCACAGGAGATAAAACATCACCTGATGCAACCAGGCTGATCATCTCATCTGAAGCGCCATTATTTTGAAAGACATCTTCCTGCGAGGTGTGTGAGTCTGACAGATCAAAGCATGTGAACACTCATGACGGAGCTCAACAGGAGGAAAACAACGCTGCGCGTAACCAAACAACCAGAGCAGATGGCCTCTCAGCAGCTCCCTGACACTCGAGGTTAGCGGCATGCTGGTCCTGGTTATTTATTACCCACACTGCACCTCAGCGTCCGACACACAGCCAAAGCCAACAAGTGACTCACTGCGCCACGTGACAGCTGCAACGCACAGTGACAGATCTGCGTCCGCATAAGCAAATGAAATCAATACCAGCACCAAATCATAGAGCAGCGTGTCAGAAAAGACTCAACGTCCCCGCGGAGAAGCTCTAACTGTCAGTCAGGTCAGAATATCGTCGTCAGATCATATTTCTCAGTAATGATGCTCATGTGAGTGCACACTTTTCCCGATGGAAATACATTTCAGGGTAGTTTCCCACTGAGACAGAGACACCTGTGTGTAAATCTTATAGTCTAATGCAGTGTAGTGAAACTTTTCTAACGTTACACACACGAGGTGTCACCTTTCTGGTGACTGTTGGATTCATGATAGTTGAGATCTGAGTTTTTCATTTCATTCCACTTCCTGTTTGTTGGGGATGTGAGGGATTTCGCATGAAGTATCCATTTTCATGTATCAGAGCAATTATGGTCACTGCTCCTTTCAGACGTCCATCTATAGCAAGAACAAAAAACCCTGAGGGGGAGTTCATGCCGTCTTCGGTGCCACTGGGTTGTCGGTCACAAAGAGTAATTCTGCTTCAACTGTGGTTCCTTTGGCAGGGTTGACTGACTCTGACAGGTGCCACATGCAAAGATGGTGCTCAAGGGTGCTTGGCAAAAAAGTAAATAAATAAAAATGATTTAAAATAAATCTAGCTCCCTGTGTGCCTCAGCTCACAGATATAATGTCAGAGATTTTAAAACTTGCTTTTCTTGGCCTGAGTAGAGTTTCACATTTATAGACATGTACTGTACTTATTATACAGAATGTATAATAAAAAAAGTCATAACTGACTTTATCTGCAGTTTGAGGTGAAATGTGAGTAATAATTGTGAGGGAAATGCTTTTCGGCCTGCTGAGAAAGTTTTTGTTGTAATACCGCGAGTGGCCACTATGCAAGACCTGAAACATGCTGCACCGACATATCTGAACTCATCTGAGGGTAAAACTGCTCAGTGCTCAGGCGCCCGTCAGACGTAAATCTGTCACCAGCGAGCACCAGATTCCACCTCAGTCAACTCAACTTCATCCATCCAGTTAATATTACTGTACGTAGTTTTTCACTTCATTAAAAAGGGAATTTTTACCCCACATTTTCTAACCTTTTGAAGCGGCCAATCACCGATCTACTCTTCTGATTTTTAATATATGACCTTGAGAGGAAACCAACGATGGGCCAACTTGTGCCTCTTCCTCTTCCTCCTCTAAATCAAGTTTGAAGTGTGACCTCACGCGGTGACGTGTGTGTGTGTGACTGACACAGAGGTCGCCTCCCAACGATCAGATGCCAGATCCTGCTTCCGCCAAATGATCCAGAATGATATCAGACAGCAGCCGTACGGTTGAATCTGAAATGTGGTGGTCAGTTACTGTGTGATAAGGTGTTGGACCAGCTGAGTGTCTTTCTGTTAATTATACACAACAAGAAAATCATAAGATTCTGAGGTGGATTGTCCCTTGCTTTATTTACGCTCTGCGACACATGGTGATGTGGCTTCATATGCTAATGTTAGCCAGCCTCTCGTCCGTGGGAAATACCAGCAGGTGTGAGTTTCTTTTGGAACAGTGAAAATGAAAACGGGTCTTAATGATCGGCCTTAACCAGGTCATGAATTCTGGCACATTGAGCACCACAAACATCATCTATATCCATTATGTTGGAGAGAAGGCGACATCTCTCCAGCAGATATCCTCAAAACTGAGCAATCTCATCAACTGAAGGTAGACACAAACAGAAACCTCATCCATATTGGTGTGAACAGTTCATTAAGCCTGTGGCGATGAAGGTCAGCTTGGCATTGGTGCTCTGTCTCTCTCCAACGGGAGATGCTGTTCCAGCTGTTACACGTTGAATCTACAATTTATCATATTCTACAAGATGACCTTACGATGTGCTCGCATGTAAATTCAAAGTTAGTCCAGCTACCGATTTAAACTAGAGGGGAAAGTTTAGCAGCATAAATTGGAAAAATTCAAGTGAAGTACAAGTGTCAGACTTGTGCCTTCATGATATACTATGTGTAAAGTAAACATACTGTTACTTTTGACCCCGGACAATCCAAACAATCAAACAGCCTTCACTGCTCGGATAGATGGAAAACTTAAAATCTATCAGACTGTGGTTTGTTTCACTCCTCCCCAGATGGCGTTGATGTATCCTTTTATGTTTTCTCCAAAAAAATGGACAAAATACAGGAATTTTTCTTATTTCCTTTTGGTGATAAAATAAAAGAATCCAATTCAACCTGTGGGGGAGGGAGGTTATAAACTTTGTCTTAAAGCTGGGTTACATCTGGGAATCAAGCATGACACTCATATGGAAGCAACGCCGCTCCTCCTCCCCTTCCTGTTTTGGCTCCGTAACCCCGCCCCTCCCTTTAAGACAGCCGTTTAGACGTGTTGGCATGTTGATGCTCAAAACCACGCCTCTCTATCAGGGAGGCGGCTGTTATACTGTGTGGCTGTGCAAAAGAGGTAAAGTGAAATAAAGCGAGTCACAGTGTACAGCATCAGCAGTTTAAAACGTGTAGTGCAACTCCATTAACATTTCAACCACATATTTTTCTGTGCAGTGCATCAATCACTACATCCCCAGTTGATGGTGTACGTGTCGTCGGTGCTGATTCAGTCAGTGGTGGAGCAGTAAATAGTCAGCTGTTTGCACGTTCATCGGCTGGCCTGACCCTGCCGCACCATTACGGGCTTCATTAGCAATGTTAGCATTGCTAAACGGCTGCTTTCGCGTCGTGAAGGTCGACGGTCGGAATGCTGACTCGGTGTTGAAATCACTTAAATGCCGTCACCCAGCTCTCACCTGTCCTTCAGTGCGGTTTTGACGTACATTAACTTTACTTGAACACTTCTATCTGAATGTAACTACTTTTTCTTCCAATCCACAAAATCTTTGGGAGGAATTACTGTTAATTTTTAAAACTTGAATTACTTTACAGACTCTCTGAAAAACACTGATTCTGATAATTAAAAGAAATACTGAATATTGGATATAATATAATCAACCAGGAGAAAAAGCCAGCAAATCCCTTCAATACACTTTGCAGTAAATAAATGCAATGCAAATGCATGTATTTAGCACACATTTTAACACATTTAATATCAGAAACTTTATTATTTTGCTTGATCAGTACACTATTTCTTTTCTTATCATGATATCCTGTTTTAAAGGTTCACTACGCTCAGGGGGATGTGACCCCCTTCCACCTCTCAGGGATGCTAAGTTTAGCTGAGCAGCAGCTGAGCCTGTGCAGGTGTGTGTTTACTGACCCCCGGTGACGTCGCCTCCCACGGGATTCCAATTAATTAGCCAGCATGCCACGGTTTCGCCGAGCTCAGCATCTGCTGCAGCCTATCCCGACAGCCGCACAGCACCACAGCTGAGGCAGCGCTGACCCGGGAGCCCGGTGTGCTAATGGTGGCACAATGAGGGAGGCCGATTTCTGCAGTCGCACCTGAAAAGCTCATATCTCAAATGTGAGCTTTGCAGAAGCCTTTCAATCACTGTGTTCCCTGAAACCTTAGACTTTATATTTTTACACACATTCTCAACCCTGCAGAGGACATTGAACGCAGCACAACCCCCTCAGCTGACCTTCTCCCCTCCAGACACCCGATTCTCACAGCTATTAACTTAAATAACATGCTTAGGACAATGCAGTCCATCAATGTGTTGTCTGTGGTCTGGGATGTACAGCAGTTAGGACAAATAGAGCTGAAATATTTTCGATTCAATTGTACCGTCCACACAACGAGTGTGGACAGCCTGTATGTACTGAGTAGACACCAGCACATGGAAGCAAAAAATTCAATCAGCTTTAAATCCAATCAAAGAATCATCAGTCAAGGCAGGTTTGCACAGCAGAACTGTGACCTCATTACGCAGAAAAATATAAAAGACTGACTTCTCTTGTACACCAGTGCAAAATGCAATTTAATAACAAAAACTAATACATTTTATTAAAAAAGGAACTTTATGTCTGATGAGTTCTTCTGGATGGATGAGAAAAACCTTGAGTAAATGTTACCAGGCTGATTTTATTTGCACCATTTGGGTTCACAGTGTGATGTAAAAACATTCTAATCAACGATCCAGCCGACTGAGCAGACTGGGACCGGACACAGCCTCTGAGACTGGGGGAGGCCCGTTTGGTGCCGGGGAAACGAGACGGAGGCTACACGACACCGTGCAGCGTGTTGTAGTTTAATTCTGCTGTTGTCTTAACAGAGCGATTAAGCTTGTCTTGGCTCATTTGAAGAGCTTGTATTTGTAAGAACTTTTCTTTACCGTACAGTCTGTTGTGTTGATATTATGTTTTGGGAACTGATTACAGTGAAGACGAAGGGAGTTTGTGAAACGGCTCGCTGGCTAGCATGCTAACCTCAGCACATGTCTCTGCAACAAAAATACATCCAGCAGACGTCTTTCGACAGCAGGTCACGCTGCTGTTTCTTCAAATTCTGTTCACGCTGAATTTTGTTGAACATTTTCAATTGAATTCCACCCATATCTTACAAAGCGCACCTTGAATCCCGCGCCATACCTTACGAACACTGCTCAGATCCACTGACACAACCAAGCGCAAACATCCTCTCCCTCTTTGATGTGTTCAGCGCTGCTCCGCCGAGGTCGGCCTCAACGCTTCACTGCTTCTTTATCAGCCAGTTAAAAAAAAAAAGAAATAGAAATATAGAGGTGCTCGGGGATCACGCAGCACCACATTTAACCTTCTGGGAGGTTTTTGTTTCTGCCGCTGAAGGATTTTTATCCCACAGTCGGATTAAACTGTGGCGAATGTTCAGCGGAGGCTTTTTTGTATTTGTGCAGCAGCTCACATCGCTCCTCGGTCCCCTGGAACGAGCTGCGCTCTCAGCCTGGCTGTTGTTGTTAAGCTCCATAGACACAAAGTTAATAAGAGCCGGAGAGAAACCACATATCCACTGGATCGTAATGGACTGTTCATTACCCTGCATGCCGGCCTAGTCACGCAGGGCGTTTTGTTTTCGCTCCTCTCCGTCTGCCTGTCTGCCTGCGTGAACAAAATAACTCAAAAACTACTCCACGGATCCTTTTTTATCACAGTTTTACAGGGTCTATGGACAAATCTGGAGTTTTTAATTAAATTTTGGGATCTCCAGCACCAAAATGGATGGAATGATGGATGGAGACCAGGGTTCCTACTGATGTGCGGGGTTGTAGACAACTACTTACCCCATTTTAGTCACAATTTGAACATTAAATTTTTTTAGACTGTTTGGTTTGTAAACGCAGATGATAAAATGGTGATTTAATATAACTGGAAAATACTCCCGATCACTCATCCTGCTTTTACTTTTGGGTCAGCTTTATTGATAATTCATGAACACCATTGGAGATTTGATGCTCTTAAAACCAGAGAAGCCCTTCAGCTTTCTACAGGCTGGGCCTCAGTCAGACTCAGTGTCTCTGCAGCCTCTTTATTAACCTTTCAGAATGATCCTGGACACACGTCAGCAGGGGCATCTTCATTGGATTCCTCTGCCGTTTCATCCCTCTGCCACCCCCAACATCCTCATCTTCACCACCCTCGCCTCCTTCAAAGGGACTAATTATGATGAACTTTTGTTCAGAGGGACTCATCATGAGATCAGTGAGCACCAACAGCTTCTCTTTGATGGTTGACATTCGGCTAGTTCAAAGATTCTGAGCTGAAGTGATTCATCAGCGGTCAAT
>KV751377.1:2526739-2556885 GCA_001698575.1 Mola mola | reverse complement strand
GAGCCTCTGCTGCGGTCCTGGCTGATGCCTGCTGCCTGCATTAGGACAGGAGATCTTGTGACTTGGATTCCAGTCTGGATGGTCCAGCACAAATCTGGATCCATGGACCACAGTAGCTATGTTCACATGTGCAGAATTTCTTCATGAGATTAAAAATTTGAGGAATTGTAAATTCAGAATATGGAAGCTAAATCAAATCACGCGATCACGACGTGCGTATACATGCACCAAGCTTTAATCAGAAAAGCAGCATTTTGACATGCGCAGAATTGTCTAATTTCCCTAAATTAACCGCAGAAGAAGAAGTTCTACTTCCGCCTGTGCTGTAAACAAACGGACATATGGCTACACTTTGCACTTACGCGCTTTTCCCTGCAAATTAAACTCGGCACTCTGAAAGAATGGACCTCCGCCAAGTTCTGGAAGCCCCACTTTTGTTTCTACTCTTCTCCGGGATCAAGCTGCGGGTTCAGCGATGCATAATGCTCCTGTGGTACTGGAGGAGAGCGGGAGGGCATGAGCGGCACACATTGGCAGTGAAAGTGATTATACCCAAACAGGAAGTCCCGATCAGAATATAATTTCTTTCCGAATGAGCCGAATCAGATCAGAATCTTCAAATTGACGTGTTTACATGAAGCATTTTTATTCCGATCATCCCTTTATTCCCAATACTTGTGTCCATGCAAACATAGATAATAATGACTCCTGGACCAGCAGAATACCTCTGGATTTGTAGATCTCACACAATCTTGGACATCTTATATTTTCATTTCTATCAGCAACATTCTCATTAATCTGTTATTGTCATGTCGTTTTGTTCTGAACACGTGGCATCTATTGCAGGAAAGACCCTTCTTCTGTGGTTCTTCCTGATTCTCCTTTCCTTTTTTAATGTTTTTCCTCACCCGGTTCGCGGGGGTCAATGGGCAGAAGCTGTCGCATCCTTACAGTGTGTAAAAACCCCTCGGAGACAATTAACAATTTGTGATTTTGTGCTGTTCAAACTGAATTTGATTTGATTCGATGAAACTGAACGGGGTACGTGGTGGTTCTAAATGTTCCAACACGCCAAAGGAGCGTGGACGTCGGGTGCAACCACAGCCAGCGTTGTGAATTTTAACATAAAAATGCACAACTGCGGCTGTAGCCTCGGCCAGAAACCTGTTTCACAGCTCTGTTGCTGTGTTTCGAAGCTCAGCGTTCCTCAACGTTACACCGGCAGACGCTCGGTGATCCCTGGAGTCTTGTTTCGGTGAGATGGGGAGAAGACCGTCAGGCCGGGCGGAAAGGTCACAGACGGACAGATCGCCGGCGTTCGGGGAGAACGCGTCCTCCTCTGAGGTGTGCTTAATGTTTTATTAATGTGTCATGAATAGCTGCCCTCTGACGATGTGACGGGGACTGTGAAGGATGGTGGCTTTTCTCGGCGTGGTTTGGGGGTGGGGAGATACTGTTTCCTCTTTGAGAGACAAGAAAGCTGCTTATGGTAATTGAATCCCAACACACTGATTCAGTTAAGCCGGAACGAGCCGCCGCTGCATTCAATGACACGGTTCATATTCCGTCAAAGGGAAAAACACGTCCGTTCTTCTGCTCGGTAAATATCAAAGGAAAGTCTGCGGCGCCCGAACTGCTTCTATTAACCAGCTTCTCCTTTGACCCAGACGGTACAACCAGTTTAACCGGCACACGCTCAGACACAAACAGACATCACTTAGCAACGGTTCAATGCCAAGCCAAAACCTGGCACGGCCACGTGCAGGAAATTTCACCATCTAATCGGAAAAATGACACTTTTCTTGTGTTGCAGGTGCGTAACTAATATGTAACAGAGCTGCAACTAATATTTATTTCAATTTTCAATTCATTTGCTGATTTATTTTCACGATTAGCTGATTAATCACTTACTCATCCCATTTTTTACCAGCCCAAGATGATGTTTTCAAACTGCTTTTTTACTCTTAAAAAGATTATTTCGTTATGACATAGCGAATCCTGGCATTTCAGGAGCTGGAACCAACAAATGTTTGACAATGTTGCTTGAAACGAGAACCAAAGTTGTCAATTTCCTTTCTTTTCCATCCAGTGGTCAATTAATCAGTTAATCATTGCAGCTTATTTATAATCTATAAAAGATAAACAGACATGATTCAGTTTCTCTCTGTAGGTTAATCTTAAACCTTACTTGACTGCTCGTGGGCACATTGTCAACGTCGACTACAACATTCAAACTGTGTCGGCGCCGCTCAGATTTCTTCCAAACGGACAAAACCGCCGAAGCTCTTTGGCACCTGATTTGGTTATCAGAGCAGCAGCGCGGCGATGGACATGAGTAGTGTGACAGGCAGATCTATTGATGATGAAAAGAATCTGTTGGCGTGAAGCCTTTAAAACTAACCGCTGATGTCAACGCTTCAGCTCACCCCTGCATTCCTCTTCTTCTTCTTCTTCTTCTTCTTCTTCTGTGGTGCCTGATGACAAGGCAATGACCTTCTGCGGTCATGAATATAGAAGCAACAGCTGCAGTGGAGGCGCTTGGTCAGTAACGACTGTAGTAGCCACAGTTACGGTCGTATAATCAAATCCAGGGCAGACAAACTGGTGACACTGGTGACCCAGGTTTACCTCCGATCACGTGTAAAATACTGTACTCAGGTAAAACCAGGCCGACAGAACAATATATTAAACTGCAGCGTGCTGACGACAGACAGGGTCTCCTGGAAAACTCTGTGAACTCAGCTGTGTGTCCTGAACTCTGAGAGTCCAGAACTAGCCTTTTTTATATTGACAGGGCTCTGCAATCAACAGCAGGAGGCCTGGCAGAATGAACAGCTAACGACGTTCATAATGTACCTGCAGCTGTGTGGTAACACGGAGTGGACACCTACAGTGAAACACACGTGTTAAACATGGGGGAGGCGTGGAAAAGAGTGACCCCTTCAGCCACCGACCGGACGATCATGTCTGATCAATGATCAGCTCTGTCACTGACAGGAAGCAGAAACATTCCTTTTACACAGCATCTCCACATTTCTCCACCTTAACTCACGCTCGCAATAACATTTCTGTTTCTTTGGGTATCTTTGAATCACATCTTTAAGCACAGCTATGCCTGTTCTGCTGTCTGCTGGTAGATAAACTGTAGTTTCACAACAAATAAATGGTTCGGAGCAAGAAAATGCACCACGTCGCTTAAATGTCCCCACAATTATAACACGTACAATCTGTGTGTGCGCGTGCGCGTGTGTTGAGGTGTTCGGGGCACGAGACTATTTTTAGCCACGAGGAGAAATAATTCAGTGCGATCACAGAGCAGCTCGTGCACCTCCTCACTGACGGAGGAGGCCGAGCACCGCACAGATCCTCCCGCTGCTCCCCACCACACACACGCACGCACACACACACACCCACACACACACACACACACACACACACACACACACACACGCACAGCTGCGTCCAGCAGCCGAGTTGCAGGGCTGAGCCGGTAGGATAGGTGCAGACAGGTGCAAACAGGTAAACCTGAGTCCCTTTGCCTCCTGTTCCGCGGCGCTGCGCCTCCGCCAACTCTGCTCCAAAGTGCAAAAAATGTGCATCATTTTTTTATCATTCAGTCAATGTCTTTCCTGCCGCAGCTCGTACGCGCTTTGTTCCAGCAGGGGGAAGAAGTGTGGACAGATAATCAGACAATGCTGCAGGTGCAGCCGGAGAATTCACCCGAATATGACACGAAATGAGTCGTCTGAGAGACGGAGCATCGCAGCTCCGCTGGACCGGCTTCAGCTGCGGGGACGCCGGCGTCCTCCAGCCGTCCGGGGAAAGTGAGAGCGGACCCCGAAAGACCGAGGAGACCCGCCAGGTCGGAACCGACAATGCTGCGGTTTCACTCACCTGCGCGCGGACCCGCATGGACGCTGTCGGCGGAGTTCACCGGTCCGGCATAAAGTCCGCTCCTCTTCGTTCGCCGGGAGAGAACGAGACCGACAAACGGGCTCGCAGCGATAGTTTCCTGTTTTCGCCTCCAAAACGTCCTTTAATTGCGGTGACAGGGCGGAGCCGGCAGGGAAAAAAACGCCCCGAGTGACGCCCTGACAGCGGAGAGGTGAGTCCCGGCGGACGGGCGAGGCAGGAGCGGACAAGATGGCGCGTCAAGTTCATGTCAGAAAGCCAGGAAGACACCGGATGTTGAGCTCTTTTGCCTTCACAATAAAAGTACGCAATTCTGTTTCGCATTTCCGACATTGTCATCTGCAGAGGTGGTACATTATGAGTAGTTATTGATGAATTACTTTAAAACGATTAAAGTAGTTGCATTTGGTACAAGTTGGATGTACTGTATTATAGCAGAGTTGGAGTTCTGCTATATTCCGTTGAAAGACTAAAATTAATCAAGCAATGTACACAGTATGTACATATATGTTACTGTTGACCAGTGAATTTAATGTGACAAACAAGACCGTTCCTTGCGCAACAGTTTTAAGTGTTAGGGAAGCGCCACTGTGCCAGCTGAGTATCTGTATCGGTCGATATCAGTTATTGGCATTCTACCAATACTCTGTTAACACATTTTTGACTTTGACTTGAACGGATCTGTTTATTTCCTTCAGGCAAAATGGTAACAGTGTTAGTTATTAGCCATTTTTAAAAATTTAAATATCAGTATTGACCCAGGATGAATAAATAATGGTAATAATAAATAATAAGATAATACATTGGATGGTCGTTTGGTGACACAAACTGTATGAAAACTTTAAAACAGATGCTTCATTGTTGACTAACAGTTGTTAGTGGTTTGGGGAAAATAACAGCCATTTAGGTACATTAAGCACATACATCACGTAGACTGAATAACAGATTCTACCTGTTACTATTAAGACATCCAGTAGTGTGTAAAGCAGCGCGTACATGGCGAGTTAAGTCTTTTATACTGACGGAAGACTTGCGTACGACAGCCGGAAACGTCGGTTGTCATTACGGACAACTTGACGCTGTGCATCACGCAGCAGCCTGTGAGTGCGTCCTCCCTCGTGCTTCGGTCTCCTGCTGTTTACCGGCGGCTCCCTGGGGACCTCCGCGCACCGGCGGCCGGGCAGGTGCCACACCTGTGCAGGGCTCTGCAACAAAAACGCCGCCAACGTGACAACGTTAAACAATTAAAGGCAGCATCCCCCGTTTCTCAAGAAACATGAATTATAGGCCCAATACTTATTTTTATCCCATTGAATCGTGGAACGAAGCTAGTCTGTAACAACATGCATCTCCAAGCAGCTGGAAACTATGTTTGGTCTGGTTTCTTCATTTTGTTCCTTTGTTTCCCTCTCAGATTCAGAGACACTGAACAAACGTGATGGGAGAGAAATGACCTGAGGGGCTGTTTGTCCTGTGAGTTTCTGCACCAGTAAACAGGACAAACAACTGCATAGCTGAGAAGAAAAAGCAACACGCGAGGCGTATTTATCCATAGCGAAAAACGGTGAGAATGATGTGTGCAGTAACAGACGGGAGAGTTCTTAATTCCTGATACAACAGAAACAGAAACGCATCAGTCTGACGGTTTGGCGCTCAGTGTCCTCTGTCTCCCCCTGTCGGCGAAGCGCGGTAGAGCCCCAGCAGCTGTGTGACGCGCTGTGCGGGGATGTTCCGCGGAGGAGCCGAGTTCATTAAAATCCAGGACGGAGGCGTCTCATGGCCACGGGGCACACATGACGGATAGCGTTCTCCTCTGTGGTGGCACTTATTGATCAAAGTGGACGACTAATTCACCTGTTGTCCTTCTGCCGCGCTTGTCCTCAACGGGGTCTGGCTGCAGGGACAATACAGACGTTATTGGAGACAGGACCTGGCCTCATATTTCACTGCGCTGCAGCCTGAATAAACTATTGATTCAGTGATAAAGATCCTCGAGCTGAACTAGCCACTCGCCTCTTTTGTTTCTTCATTGAGCTTTTTGGTTGATTGTGCTTGTCTCATGTCCTCAGAGATCCAATGAAGTGCAGGACTCAGGAAGTTAAAAGAGCAGGGGCGATGATGACATGATTAAAAGGGCCCTTTATGGTATTTTTTGTCCACTAGAAGGCCACCCTGGAGGGCACTTTATCTCATTTTGTCCTGTCATGGGGCATTTAAGAGGACACTTCAGCTGTGGTTCTTCTAACATCAGGCCACTGGTGGTGATTGCACTCCACCGTCCAACTGTAATCTGTAATGGAGTACGTGGGACGCGACGATACTGTTGTTTCAAATGGATTTATTTGTTTGTGAGCATAAGGAGGAAGAACAAACGAGCCTTCACATCAAATCAAATCAGCTTTTATTTGGATAGCCCAATATCACAAATTACAATTTGTCTCAATGGGCTTTTACAGATTGTACAGATGTGACACGCTCTGACCTTTGACCCCTGAAGCAGGTGAAGACAGTCTTAAAAAACCCTGAAGAGGGAAAACTAAGACACGTCAGGAAGAACCACAGAGGAGGGAGTCATGTTCCGAGGACAGACAGACGTGCAAAAGATGTCACGTGTACGGAACCCAACAACACGATGATAACGAGTTAATGGGAACGTACGTATAAGACGTCCATGAGGCCAAAGGTACGTGTGATCTGTAAACCCAGAGGCCTGGTCCCCAACACCATGGAGCTCGAATATAAGTGTGGTTGAAAACTGAAATAGGAGCACACAGATGAAAGATGAAAGTTGAAATTCAGCATTATTTTAGATGAAGAATAGACGTTTTGGGGAATTTAGCTATGTTGATGGAGGTTTGCATTCTCTGATTTTTATTATTATTGTTACGTGTGTTTTTTTTGATATTTTTTTTTCACCTACTGAAACCCTTCAACTATGAAAATGTTCAGCTAAGTACATGCAGCACTGCATTTTCCTCATTTCTACCTTTAATACTTTTTACGCAGCAGCTTTTCCTGGGATTTTTTTATTTTTAAATGATTTATTAAGTCACTCTTCCCCCTGATTTTTCTTCAGTGGTGCTGCTGTGATCTTTTATTTACTTTGATGTCTTTAATGTCTTTTATGTACCATTAAAAAATGAAAGTACTTACAAACTAAAGACATGAGAGAAGAAAGACATTAAGGACAGTAGTGAAGTGTTGTAGTTGAAACAAATGATGGCATCACAAGTTTTGCTTTGCTGGATTTTCTGCCTCTTCATTTTACGTTTCTGCAGTTCAGCAAAGTTCCATTTCAGCATGCAGCATCCAGACGCATTATCGCCAGGAAATTTGAGTTTTTTAATCATTCTTCTTCTTCCATATATGTTTGGCACACTTGTCCTTCTCCTCCACATATCGAAACCATTCAACTGTCAAAATGTCAACGCTTACTATACGAACCAAAGTTTGTTTTTATACTTTTTGTATCATATTCCTTTTTCCTCCTGTTTTTGATATTCAGTGGCGCGGCTGTGACCTGCGAGTTTCTTTGATGAAGGGTTAAGTGTTCTCTGTAATTGTCTTTCTGTATTCTTGTCTCCTTTCCACCTGTTTTGTCTCGCTCTCATCTGTCAGTTTTCAGTCAATTAGTATTAATAAACAGTATTAAAGTTTTTGAAGAGTGGATTTAAACGGCAGTTCAGCTAACAGGCCATCATGGACAACACCTCCCACACCCTCCATGAAACTGTGAACATTGTGAGGAGCAGCTTTAGCAACAGAATGATCCAACCCCGCTGCTACGAGGAACGATACAGGATGTCGTTCCTCCCCAGAGAAATCAGACTTTAACACCTCTGTTATTAGACACTTTATCTGTTCAAATCCTTCATTCACCTCCTCCTACCTGCACTAAACTCTGCAAAACATCTGTACATACTGTTAGAATCCTACAACTGCCAATACTGTGTATATTTTTTGCTTTTATTCTTATTTTATTTTATACTTCTGTACCTTAAATATAGTGTTGCCCTTCGGGGATTAATAAAGTTATCTCTATCTATTCAACTTTGGCTCATGACTTTTCTGGCTCTTCATTTCTGCAATCATGCATGTTCGACATCATTTCACCCATTGAAACCATTCAACTATCAAAATCTTTAGCTCTTTAAGGACATCATAGAATTGTATTTTTCTATTTTTGCCCTGATTTTGTTTTGATGTGACTTTCTTTGATATTTTTTACGGTAAAAGCAGCAGTTTTATTGAATCATGCAGCATCCACAGGTATTTTTTAGGTATTTTTCCACACAGTTTTGGCACAGTCCTCCTTCTACAACTATTCAACTACTGAAACCAATCAGCTGTGACAATGATCAGCTCAATTACAGAATTTTATTTCTCTCATTTTCACTTTTCATAGTTTGTCTCTTTCTTCTGTCTGCAGTTTTCATTTATTGTGATCCTTCATGTTCGACAGTCTACAGGTTTGGCTTCCGGCTTTTTGCCACGCTGCCACTGTTACACGTCGACTTACATTGTGGCTCCCAACTTTTCACGACTTTTCATTTTACATTTCTGCAATTCAGCAGTCAGCAGGCACACACATCTCATATTGGGACAAACTGTATATTGTGGCATGAGTAAAACTCAGCGTCACAGTTCAAATAGCAGGCAAGTTAATTACCTGGAATCCAAAACTCTCTAGCGCCCCCTGGACAGGCCATCAGGACCTCCAGATCTACTATCAAAAGTCCGAGAATGTGAAGCCAAACCAGGTGTCATAAGCCAGAAATCAAGTGTTACCTTTGATGTTCTGATCAAAGACTGTTTCAAGGACATATCAGCACTAATAGAGGAATCCTGAAAGACGAATCCATCGCTTCTGTCTCGTTTCTGGATCTACAAAGCGAGATTAACGGGTCAGCGAGGTATGTTGAGGTGCGCTGACTGATGCCTGTCCAGTATGATTGGATGGGCCTGGTCACCTCTAGATGTTTCATCATAATATCATGATAGCAAGGAATCTCTGGCCGTCCTGTCTGTCTGTCCCTCATAAAGCATGAAAACCACTCGTCAGATTAACTTCAGGCTCGGCTGGTGGGTTGCTGATGCATGTGTGCTTTAGGTGTAGTTTGGACATGCAAGGGGTTCAATATTGGTAAGAAATCTTGCCAATTTTTCACGCTGAGTGCTTCTTCTTCTTCTACCCCGCTGACCCAAACACACATAGTGCCATTCTGCCCTCACACACCAATTTGTGGTCGAAAATGGGATCGCATCTGTTACGAAATTTGGTCCAACAGGCACACGCCAAATTATTCACGCTTTAATTAAAAACATTACTGTAGTGTCCCTACAGTTTACCACTCGTGTGAAAAAAAGAATTGCCCCCCCCCGTTTTCATTTTGGTTTGTGCCATTCAGAGGTGGACGGGCTCGCTAGTTCCACCCGGCTCCAGCTTAAGGTCACAAACTGATGGGCATAAAGAGAATTTGCGGTTCCAACAATGACATTTACTATTACGACTAACGGCTCCAACTGGACCAATGTCCTCCAAAAGGTTCAAATTTTGACTTATCGCTTCATAGAATATTCTCACAAAAGGGGTCACTGAGATTTTTTTAATTTTACCAAAAGTGGGACTAGCGTTTGCATCCTTTGTGTTCAACTCTCCCATGATTCCATTATTGCCTAATATTCACACCGATCAGGTCAATAGATGCTCTAGTTTCTTTTTGTGACCATATGGACGAGTCATCAAGGCCCTCTCGGAGAGATTTTGGTGGTCCGGCCACTCCTGGGACGTTTCACCACTGCACAGCACCTGTACCAACTCTACTCGACTGTACTTGCTTTTGTTATCAGGTGCTTCCTTTCCCATTGCAAGGAATACCCAATCTGTATAGCTGGTTGCTAAAGCGGCGTGGTAGGTAATCACGCCTTGGTGTGGTTTGTTAATCTGACCCTGATTAGCAGTTAAAAATCTAGTTAATTGGTTAATTCAGAAACTGAGGCGGCAATCGCAGCTTCGCATTTTGTGCTCACTTGAGTCATCTTTGTCTGATTAATAGAAACTGATGACCTGAAACATTTTGATGAAAAGTCAGGGAGGGCAGCGCTGCATTCTGAAGCGGAGACCACAGCGCTGGCGTCCTTCTCTTTGTCAGAGGAGGTGAAGTGTTTAAACAGGACTGGATTCAGCAGCTGTTGACATGAGCAGACCGTGCAGCAGCTGTGGCGTTGAGTCGATGGGGCCCAGACGGGTCGATCTGCCTCACACCAGCTGTTCTTTCTTGTTACAACAGAATGAAAGCAGACAAGCAAAACACCAAATATTAAGCTTGTCAAGGTAGAAAAACCACGCGTGATACCACAATGTGCTCCAGCAAGGACTTTCCAGCCAATGACACAGAAATAAAGATTAATGATACTCAGGGATGCACGATATCTTGGTAGTAATTATTAAAATATCTGTCCAATGAGCAAATCTGCTCTGATGTGAACAGCCAATGATCATTTACATGTGGCTCCTGTTGCATGTGTGTCTGTTCCAGTAGGTGGCGCTAACACACCAAATAGCCGTTTGCCAGCAGCCAAATAAAACAAAGGGAGTGTTTGCTGCCTGGACATTGTTCACTGTGTCACTGATTACATGTGCTTCAGTGTTTGTGAAAGTTGATCATCACAGAAACACGTTTTTATAGAGACCTTATCAGCATCTGCACATTTAGTATCGGATATCGGTATCAACCACCATCTTGATATCAGAGCAATGACAGGATATAACACTGAATGAGTCTTTGGGTAACTAAAGCAGTACAGACTATGGTGTTTCCCTCTGCGACTGAACAGGGAAGGATGTCAGGAGATCGGCAGAACAACAGTGGCGCTCATGAGAGCGTGGAAGACGCGAGCACGGTCCAGATCCACGTTCTGACTGTGGAACGCTACAGAGAAATCTACAACTCTGTGCTCCAGCCGTCCGCCCGCGTGCAGCTGTCCTTGTGTCAAGACCACGCTGTAAGAACACCTCAGTAGTCGCTATCTGTCCACGGCACTGATCAATGCACCATCGCTGCAGAAATACAGCTTCTGTGTCTCCCCGTCATCCCCAGGAGGGGAAACGTCCATCTGTCGGTTCCGCTGACATAAATAAAGCCAAAATATCTCAAAACGCTGCCCACAAATGCTACATTCACAGAGCCACTAAAGCGGCAGAACAACCATCTTTTGCTTTTATCTGACATCTGCTCATTAACAAACAGTTTTTGCTTTCATCGATTAGCCGCTGAACCGAAACAGTACAGCACCTTAGATAATCTTAGACTAAGAATTTTATAGTTACATTTGAGCGGATTCCACCTTCCACGTTGGGCGCCATCTTGCGCCACCTTTTTACTGCGGCAGTATGTATACCGCAGTGGCGCTGAAATACAACCAATGAAGAAGACTCACCCCAGTAAAAGGCGACAAAGAAAAGCACAAGGAGGGTTTTTTTGACAGCAGTCTGCTGGAATTTGTTCCAAGTTTGTTGTCCTACGTTACTCTAAATGGAGGATCATACAGAGGCAGAGAGGCAGCCACCTGTTGCTTGCATTCTATTACCTCACCACTAGACGGTGCCAATGTCCACACACTGAAACTTTAAACGTGACGAAAAAAACACCTGAACGGTTTTCAGTATTTAAAATGAATGGACTTCCCCTGGCCAGTACAAAGCTTGTACATATGTTTTGTACTTTTTGACCTCATGTGTGTTGTTCCTGTTGTTAATAATAATAATAATAATACGTGTTCGGTATGAGCTGCCATTACAGTCTGTTGTGGTCTTACTTGAAGGACTACATGGCTCAGGTGTTGGAGCTGAAGCAGCAGCTGTGGATGAAGCTGGGTCAGCCTTGGCTGCATGAGACGGTGCTGGAGGACGGACGGGTGGAGGTCAGAGAAATCTTTGACCTGACGTAAAACGATGAAGAGGAGCCTCTTCGTGTCAGTGAATGCTGAGCTGCCAGATTATTCAACAGGCTTTGTTTGTGATTCTTCGTACGTCTCAGCTGAAACCGAACACTCGCTTGACTCACTTTGTGTCCCGCAGCAGGTGTATTTGCATGTTTTGTTTCCTCCTCGCTCACATGGAAAACACCACTTCACTCCCCCTGAGATTCAACCTGCGGACTTACAGCATTAATCCAAGTTTTCTTGAACCAGTTTTGAGTCTGTGGAGTGAAACTGATTCCACTTGGGTCATAAAGTAATTGATTTGTGTGGCTGAAGTGAGTAGATGTGAAAAAAAGAAGTTTAGACTTTCAGCTTTAATTCTAAGATTTATCATCAGTTTAGCATTAACCACACAGGACCTGTGAAATATGTGACACATGTATTTCGGATCAACAAGACACTGTTGAGGTGTTGAGGAGCTCATCACCCTCTTTGACTGTACTTGTACTGAGATATTGGACTCTGCTGTTCCTTCGAGGTCTAAACACACAAAAGCACTTTCTGAGCTGTGGTTGAATGACTGTACTCGCTCTCTCAGATGTGCCTGTTTGTGCCTGCAGACAAGCTGAGAGAAAGGGGGGGATAATAACATACTCAAAGCTTCCTTTGAAATTTGATGGGACACATTATTTAAATATCAGAGAGCAGTTAAAGCTGCAAAAATGGAGTTTTGAACGTTTTTAAGTCTCTCATTAATCCTCGCAACACAGATGCTGTTGCTCCCTCTTCTACTCTGTTTGAGAACTTCTTGTGATATTTTATTGATAAAATCTCTAGTTTTAGTTTTATAAATAAATATGACTTTGACCTTGAACCACTTAAGATTTATTTATTTATATATTTATTTATTTGACACAAAGGTTGTATAAAAGTTGTCCTCCATTTGGTCAACTCACTGACCAGCAGTTTTATGGCCAGCTATGGTCTATTCCCTCAATATTCCACGAGAAATTAAGCAGGTAAAAATTCTAGAGCTAATTTGTTAAACCGTTGTTGGGAAACTCTCAAAATGAGGTGCGCTTGTCACTTGCATTCATACCTCGAGGCGTAAAGACAAAGTCAATCAGAGAAATAGCTTTGACATTAAAAGTGACCAAATCAACGTCTTTCTGGATTCTCAAAAGACAGAGAAAGGAATCCACTAACAAGACAAGCTGACAATCGAAAATCTGTCTTTGTGCACGCTGACAACAATAATGGGACTCGGAAATGCTGGTTAAGGATTAGCAGCTTTATTTATTTATTTACTTTTTTTTTTGCAAAAGTCTGATGAGTCAGAAAGAAGCTGAAGAGACAATTGAAGACAAAGATTCAGTGACAGATTCGGTCATGGAGGAAATTCAGTTACCGTATACATGGAACCAGACCCAAAATGGAGTCCTGACTACTGTGGTTTCATTGGTCATGTGACCCACACCTGTCAGCTTATAGAAGCATATATCTACACATGAATCTACTCATGAGAGAAAAATAATATTGTTATCACTGAACCTATTAGTCAACTCCACTAGACAACCAACACAGAAGTCATATATATGGAATAATTATTTGTGGAATCACACCGTCTGTGGCCGAGCTTTTTGGAACTTCAGGACAGACAAAATAAGTCAAGCTTAGGAACTGTTATTATTATTTATCAGCAGATTTGCCAGTAATGACTGACAACCTGATACCGTATATTTCTAAGGTTTCATGTGCTCTATTGTGTCAGTTTCCTGGCCTTTGGGTTCCAGCAGGCGTGCTGTCTGAGCCGGGACAGGTAGAACATCGGGCCGATGAACAGGCCGATGTTCGGGAAGACCAGCAGGAGATACAGAACGTCACACTGTTCAGGGCTGACGTCGTCGCTGGAGTTCTGCAGAAATATCATTACTGTGTATGGAACCAAAGCCACCAGAGGGGTATACGCCGCACCTGACGGCACCATCACGGCCAGGACGTTCTTCAGAGCTCGTCTCTTCAACGGCACGCTGGCCTCCGAACCTTGGCCCGGTCCGCTCTGAACCAGCACCCACACGATGCCCAGCAGACACAGCAGCATGACGAAGAACAGCAGCGAGATGGTGACGGACAGGGGCAGCGCCATGCGGATCAGGCCCTTAAAGTATCCCAGCAGCCCCAGGGTCAGCGTCAGGATCCAGGCGCAAGCGCACGGGACGGCGCGGTACTCCCACCTCCCCAGTCGGAGGTAGTCGACGGGCCGAGCAGCTGCCACGTAACGCTCCAAACACATGAAGGTCAACAGCAGCGGGCAGCCAAACACGTTGAGGGCGAACAGGGCTTCGCGGACCGAGTGGGCGGTGTCGGACATCTCATGCAGGTTGGAGTAAATGTCCAGAGGCAAACAGAGGCAGTACAGGATGTCCATGACGGACACGTTGAGCCCCAACACCTCGGACGGCGTCATCGCCCTCCTCCTGTTCAGCAGCGTCCACATCAAAGCTGCATTGGCTGGGAAGGACGTCACCAGTATGAAGATCTTGACTCCCAGCCAGAAGACTCTACCGTTCTGGATTCGACAGTGGTTTATCATGTTAGTGAAGGCGGCCACAGCAAAAGCCAGAGGCCAGTCGAAGCCATGATGAGGTGGAGGGGGGAAGTGCAGGAGGGGTCCGCTGGCTGATTCGTTGCTGCTGATGTTGGCTCCAGTGACAAACAGGTGGAAAAGACCTGTGTTGATGTTTCCCATGGTGGCGAGTCTCCTGGAAGAAAGACACGTGTAATAACAGCAGAGTGTTCGTACCCCAGTTATCCCTTCCTGATGATAGGCATCAGTCAAACTGAGTCCTCAGCGTTGTGAATGAAAGGGTTAGGGGTTACTCCTCGATATGCCAGTCAGAGATCCCAAACAAAACTGTGCTAAATGAGGCAAAAAAGACTGAAGGAAAGCCCAAACAATAACAGGCTTCTGGGCTCACTTTCATGTAACGTAGCTCACCGCACATGCTCAGTAATGTTTCTCATGCTACTGTGGTGTGTACAGTGTGTCTGTTACCAACACATCTCTGACACGTGGCTTGAACACGACCCAAGGATGAATTAAGCAACTTTCCGTCACGGTCGATTTTCAAACCTGGTTGTAAGTCGAAAAATAATATATTGACTTTCATGAAATTTTGTCTGTGTGAAGGTTTTAACCCAAGGAACAATGTTTAAAATTTCAGAGAATTTTAGGCATGTGGTACTTTCTTACTTGTTTATATTTTTGTTGCCCTTGTTTTGCGTTTATCGATCATCATGGACTTTAATCAATTTGTCATATCGAGTTTTTTTTACTTTTTTCAAGTGTAAACTTTGCAATCATTCTCCTTTCGTCCCTTCAACTTCCTGCTTTGACTGAAAATACATTGCATGATGATGGATTTAGCTAATGCCAGCTTAATCTTTTAAAACCCTGAATTTGACCTTAAAAAGTCATATTAATATTAATTACTACAGACTTTGATTAGTGACATAAAAAATTGTAAGCTTTCAGACTTTTGATATTTGAAGTTTTTCTCGGAATTCTAAGATAGAATATCAAAGTTGTGCAAAAACTCAGAGTTTTGACTTGAAAGTCAGATTTCTGGGAAACAAATTGTCAGGATTCTGAGGGAAACAAGTCACAACTCAAAATGAATTGTTCAAAGGTTTGTTTGTTTTGTTCAAGATGTCTTCTGCATCATTTCATGTCTGCTGACTGACACAAATTGCAGAAATGTGAACTGACCTTCGGCAGGAAGATGGACGTCTGTTCACCGGCTGCTCCGTGCTGCGATCGGCTCCTCCTGTAAGAACAGCAGACACTTGCAGAGCTCCTTCTCGTGTAGTGGTCAAGACCCTCCCACAGCTTGTTTGCATAGAGAAGTGACGCTCCATTTGTCGGCGAGAAGAACACCGTATTTCTGTGACTCTGGAACATTTTCCATCATGCAAATGCCTCTGGGACAGTGACAACTGTGGCTGAACACCTGATGCTTGAAGACACCTGAGAGAGAGGAGGCGAAGGCTGTGGTCAGAACTCAGTTTTAAGGATCAGTCTGGTGACGTTCTGTGATCATTGGGTGTCTTCTCCCCTCCCTGAAGTGCTTCTACAACTCCTGCTGTCTCGGCAGAGCTGAAAACAAAGGAACTACTCGCGACCGGGTTTCAACCTGCAACCCTAACGGGTTAGGGTTAGGGTCACCTTGAGGAAGTTGCTGTCTGCGACAGAGACCTCTGTTGCGTTGGGACCTCACCTCCGTTGAAAGTAAGCACCTTTAAGCTAACTTGTAAATAATATTGGCATTACTAGACATCATTTTGTACAGCGTCACATTGGTTTCGGTTATTATGATCAATGTCTGTTTCAGGGGGACTATTTTGAACAAAAATGCGCGCTGCACGTTCAGTCCGCCCCACTACAATTAGGCCAAAATGTCTCGGTTGCGAGTGACACACGTTTGGGAGTCGAGAGTCTGGAGTGTAATGATCAGGCGGTGGAGTCGCGGCATCGAGTTCCTTCCCATACACCCCTCCAACTCAATCAGGACCCTTCACACCGTTTCAGCGACATAAGAGCATCCTAAAATGACAGAAAGCATCTTTGGGAATTATTTATTTGACGCGCAAACTGAGGTTTAAATTCGACCGATGGGCCATCTGCTAACATGGAGGGGGAGGAGTTTATGACCTGTCCGACAGTTTGCTTGACTGAAACTCAGGAGTTGTTGCTCAGGAACTCCACCCCACTGTACAAAGTCTAATTAATGCTCTCATTTTTTTTTTTTAATGAAACAGCCTGTCAGTCCTTTTGCTGTAGAATTTTAAAATGGTCGACGTGAGCGACATTCCAGGACGTGCAACAAAGTCCACCCACACCTGCAGAGCGAGGACCTGTTCAACGCTGCTTACAGCCTTAATTGTTCATTATAATGTATAAAACAAAATATTTCCCATATTTACACTTTAACAATTGTGTTGTATTTGCGTACTAACATTAGCAAATTATCAGCAAATACAGGGTCCAGGTGAAGGAGGTTCCGCACGTACATCTGGTTTAAAAACCACAGTATTGGACACATAAAAAGGTTAACCTGATGGTGGCGCTAGACGAAAAGTCAGAGTATCACCAACGTTACTGCAAATCATCCTGAGGGGCTCATGACTGTTTGAGCACAGAATTTAAAAACAAAACATAACATTAACAAATGTTCACTCTTTCACACGCAGTCCTCCTTCATTTTGTTCATTTTATTTCAATACATCAATTATTGGCCAATCGACGAATCCCTGAATCCATCCATCCATCCATCAATCAATCAATCTGGCAGGAGACACACATCGGCTGCAGGTGAATGTCATGTTCATTTTATTTTGAAAGTCACAGATGGACAGATTCTTTAGTTTGATGTCATGATCATTTCAAACAAACCAGCAGCAGGAAAATGAAACAACATGGCGTCCCGAAGTGCTCGCCATGCTGTGGCGACGCTGAACGATCATCAATTAAACATTAATTAACGGTTTACAACATGTGGCGCTGACAGCTTAGAACTCATCATCGCAGCATTAATATGTGATTCAGCACAAATAAAGCTCTGTAACACTAAGCCGGCTAACACAGGTGTGACGTGTTAGACCAATCGGAGCGCAGGGGGTGGAGCTTCAGATGCCCATGTAGGTGTTCATCTTGCCCAGAGCGTCGCAGATGGTGGTGAGGTCGCTGCGCAGGTCCTGCACCACATTCTCGATGCTGCGGGTGTCCTTGAGCAGGTCGATGCTCTGCGTGTACGGGTTGTAGTACACAGAGAACGGACGCTTAATCGTCTTGGCGAACTCCCTGTCGCAGAGACGACACGGGCGCAGGAAGTGAGGGGACATTACCTCATTACCTCAAATATATCTCACGTCTACGTTTACCTCATTTTCTGTTTGGCCTCCTCAAAGCTCTCAGACACAAAGTAAACCTCCTGGAAGGTGGTGATGAGACACTCCTGGTTACAGGTCGTCTTTGGGTCGAACATCTTCACACAGGCCTGATCCGAGAGAGCATGCTGGGAAAACAAACACAACAAATTGTTACTAAACTAGAAAACGTCAACGTCAATTAGTGTTTGTCTTGAGCATTCATGTGTGATTTTTAGGACCAGCTCATTTTGTGCAAAAAAAAAAAAAAAAAACGCATGTTGGCGCCACCTGATGGGTGACACAAGAACTGCAGAGCCAGCTGGTTCTGGAAGTGTGATGGAACCAGAATCAAACGAACTTGGGATGTGGACAATGATGGTTACTGATAGATTTTCCTGCTCAGAGCTGTGCTGGCTGAGCTTGAGCGTATGTGTATCAGCTTTGGTCTAAAGCTTCATCGAAGACCACCGTTCTCAGCTCGACTTCTGTGTGGTCCAGGTCCCGTGATGCAGCCGCAGCATTCATAACTGATCTGCAAGCAGGAAGCCCAGCTGCTCAGAGGCGGAGCCCACATCCAGGCTGACCAGGCTGAGATTGTTCAGGTGCCAGAACAGAGAAATCAGCTCTCCCTGTCAAGAACTTGTTATTGATTGATCTACCATCAGCACCAACTGGGCATCCAGAGAAAACCTGGTGAATTCTCCCTTTAAAATCACAGCTGGAGCTCCAACATACTGTTAGAATTGACTGTTTCTTTGCTCTTTCCTTTTCATGTAAGAGACACTGTAACATTGTGCCTGTAAATAAAGTTTATGTTTTTTTAATATTGATGCAGAACCTTCTGTTGGGCTTGAAAACATATTTTAGTTTTACAGTTAGGAGGAAAATAACTGTCAGATTGGGATTAAATTGTGAGTGATTCATGTGTGTGTGTGGGCTACCTGCAGCTCTCCGATCGACGACAGCAAACCGGCTCCGTAGGCCCTCAGCTGGCCCTCCTGTTTGCACAGCCCAAACTCGATGGTGAAGAAATAACACTGTCCAGAACACACAGTGAGACAGCGGTTATTCGCCAAAATACGACAATTTTAGGGCCTCGTCAAAAACTTTTTTTTATTTTCAGATTTTGGGAATAAAGTCAAAAAAAAAAGAAAAAAAGTTGTATGAAGACAAAGTCAGAACTTTAGCAGATTTTACGCGGAAATTAACAAAACAGGCAGGTCCTCGGACAGCCTCATAAACGAGTCAATGTCCTCCAAGTCCATGTAGTTCCTTCTTCAGGAATAAACACGGTTTCTTGCAAATTCTTTCCAAAGTCTCGTTGCCGATGATGATGTGGTGCTGAAGAAGAATTTTCCTGTTTATATCTGTCCTCTAAAGGAACACACTATAATGATCACTTTTTTCATATAATTATGACTTCATTCTCGTAATCTAATGACTTTTGTCCTCATCATATCATGACCTTTTCTCTTGACTGCTCTGCCGTATGTTTAAATAAAAGTTTGCAGTTTCGAGTTCAGTAAAGGAGTCAGATATTCTTCTATTCACAGTGTACCTAACAAATTATTTACTAGTATATTAAAAAAAAAAAAAATTGTGAAAAATGTCACTTTTTTCACAATTCAATTTTGAAAGTTTCATATATTTATCTCATATAAAGTGAAATATTTCCAGCCTTTTGATGATTATGTCTTATACTGCTACAATGAACTATTCTAATATTTTGAGATGTGTTTTTCTTAATTTTTTGACTAGAGATTTATGCAAAGACAGAGACTCAGACGGTGAGAGGACACAGTTTACTGGTCTTATTTGTAGAATGAGAATACTATAGATTTTTCATTTTCTCAGCCTTTACGCGCCTTCTGTTCCCGAGCCGTTTGACTTTAGTCGCTGTAAGACTTACAGGACCGATTTGACACGGTTAGTCCTTCTCGGTGACAAGCCGTGACGAATAAAAGTGTGTGTGTGTGTGTGTGTGTGGGTGATGATCCCTGCGGCCTGTAAGTGGTGCCGGTGGAGCAGAAAGACACCCTCTCGACACTCACTGTGGCTAGTTTCTGGACGTCCTCATCAGACGCTCCCAGAGAAGCCAGACCGATCTCCTGAGAGAACTGAGCGAATTTTGGGTCCGCCAGCAGAGGCACGTGACCCAGCAGCTCATGGCAAGTGTCGCTGTAATCAAACGTCGGCACGAACGAGCTCGTTAGCACAGGGTCAGTCAAATAAGTGTGCATTAATTAACATTAGTTAGTTCACTGATAAGCTTTTACTAACTGTTAATTAATAAGTAATAGAATGTTTTACTATTAGTCCTCAAGCTATCTATATTACTTACCCAATAGTTTCTGACCGTATAATTAGCATTAGTTAACACATTAACTGTGACATTTTGACACAGAGGGCCATCTAACCTTAATAAAGCATTTATTAACCTGAATAATCCATTTATTAATGCTCTATTGTGACCCTTATTGCAAAGCTAAAAAACATATATCCCTTAAATGACACATGACTTTAACTAACGAATACAGTATGATTTAGTATGTTAGTTAAACATAATAAATGATTACTTGACACATTCATTAATTGTTATTAAATGCTTATTACTGCATTAAACTAATGTTAATTAATGTACCCCTATTGTATTCCACTGAAATAAATTGTACTCATCTGTCACGCCGGTTCAGGCCAGGGGAGTCTGGAGAATTGGTCTCCGTGGTAACAGAGCTTCCTTTATGCGACAGAATTGGACACGCGGCGGTTCGGGTGTACTCACGGCTCGGGCGTGTAGAGCGGGTCGGTGCTGTGACGAACATACTGAGTGCAGTTAAACACTCTGTAGGCCAGACCGGCCAGGAAGTCTCTGGGGGACAGGTACCCCGCCACCGGCCGGACCGTGAACCCGGACCTCTCTGGAACGCAGTTAAAAAAGGAAATATTTTATAAGAACACTGTCTCAAGCCTCTTCTCCTCTTTCTTTCTTCTTCTTTTCAAGAAACAAGAACTGCTTGGCAGACAGTAGTGACTTCCTTACCAAAAAAAACCAGACTACATGGCAGAGAAAAACTATGATCTGAACAGTAAGTAAAGCTCTCAGATAAATACAAGCGGCGCCATCATGGAAATACAATAAAAATAGCCTAAATTTGTACTTAACACACATATTAAGATACTTAATTCCATTTTACAGCTGGAGAGACTGGCATGTGACCTCAACGGCAGGGGTGGAAGTAATGGACTAGAAAGTTTTCAGGTGAAAGGTGTGTGGATGCTGACTGCAGAAAGCATTTGCTGAATGGCAGAAATGTAAAATGAAGAGCCAGAAAAGTCACAAGCTGCAAATTAAGTTGACACGTAAATAGAGGCAGCAAAATAGCTGAACTGCAATACACTTAAAAAGCTCAAGAGTGAAATTCATTGTTCAAACTGCAAGAAACTTAAACACGGTCAAAAATAAAAAATCTAAATAACTGACTGAGAACTTAGAGAAGTTTAGAAAGACGAGAGGGAGAAAACTACGTCTTTAATGTCTTGTTTGTTACGTACAAGGATGTACGCATCATCAGCGCCATAGAGGACAAAGTCAGGACGAAACAGCAAAAAAGTCTAAAATAAAAATCCCAGAAAAACCTGAATATTTCAAAGGCCATTAAGGTAGAGATGAAAAACAAAAACTGAATGTCCTTAAAGAGGTGAACATTTTCACAGCTGAATGGTTGATAACAGTAGTGTTGATGCTGGCAGAATCCCCATCCACAACAAACATGTTTTCTAAGCTCTTGTACTGTACAAGTCTGAAATTTCACCTGTACTAAAGCACAAATTAGGCTTCATGATTGACTTCGCTACGTTTGAAATATTTTTTCATGCCCACGATATGAATTACTATCCAGTCTTTCGATCTGCATAGGCCAATAAAGCTATTCGAAGGCAAACGGGCTAATGAGAAGCGTGACGGGTCACGGCACAGTGCAGGAGCCGGGAGTCATTAAGGAAGGTTCTGGCTGTGGAACAACAACCAGAGGCAGCAACGCTGAAAGGCTCCATCATATCGTAGAAATTTGTGAAAGTTTCTAAACGGATCTCCCCGGTGACTGAATACCTGCTATTATGTGTATGATTATAGATTTCAGAGAGCATGCCTCCAGCCCTGATCCTACGCTCAACAGAGACCAGCCTGTGGAGTGTGTGGAAAACCTTTAATAAGCCAAAAAAAAAAGCCCATCAGCTTGTGCCCGTGTTGGCCGTTCCGCTTGTGTCCTGGTCTGGTAACCTATCTTCGAAAGACAGAAACTGTCCCATAAAGTGGACACAGCTCAGTTTGTTCTTCTGGACTGTTCCCTCCCTTTACATGGCCGAGTCCAGCTCCGTCACTCTGACCGACACTGTGGCCCCTAAAGGTCGCGGCTGTAATAGCTGCTGCTGGCTGTCGTACTGTCTGTTTCACGCTTTGTTTTTGTGTTTTTATGAATCTCTGAGGGTGTTATGTTCACCTTTTAATGAATGTCTTTGTTTCCTCGATCGCCGTATCCTGTCTGCACAACAAATTTACCCTCAGTTACCACCAAGGTAACCTTGAAACTTGCTAATTGTTTGTGGATGTCGGCATCCACACTAATGTGTTCGTCTTCTTTAGTTTTTCTTCTTCTCCACGTTTAAAGACAGCTCTTTAAGGACCTTTTACACAATTTTGGCCCCCTGTGACGCTGCCCTGACCTGTGAATTTCTTAAGTGTTTTATGACACATAAAAGACATTGAAGACATCATTGCACACCTGCTCTCCAGAGCTGTCGGCACACAGGTGGCTCACGCTCTTTTGTGAGTATTCGATGAAGTTATCCCTGGTCAGTCCTCGAATAGTCACCGACCCTCCCTTCATTCTTCATGCTAAAACCTTCACCAGATTCCCTGCCTGTCCTCTGATGCTCCTCCCCGCTCGTCGCACTCAAAAAAACATCTTGTTCTTAAAATTAACTCACCCTCGGCTCCACTTTTGGGTCCAAACCCAAACCTGACATTATGACTGTTATTTGTGAATGTCTCTGACAACGTGGCGCTGCTCAGCGGCGACAGGGACGCCGGCGTGCTGCTGGTTGGGTGAATTTGTGCATTCGGGCATGTGTACTTGATAGATGATGTTGTTTAATTTTGTATTCTAGCATCTCTAGATGTTTGTACTGTTATTAGTTTCTTATTGTTTATTATTCATTGGCAAAACAAAGTCCTTTTCAAACAAATTTCTTTACAAATAAATACTGTCAAACCTAATGAAAACCCTCCCTCCTCTCCCTGACATCGTCGTTTATTATTGACTGATAAGATGTTTAAGTATTCAGACAAAGACAAAGTGTAGTCAGCCTCACTGCGAGCGTTTGTCCGCATTTAGTCTGTTGATAGAAGTACAAATAAGATTAAAATAATGGTTATATTTGCATATGGTATCTTGTTCTATGGGGGCCCCCAAAAACTTATCTTGCTTGGAACCCCTAGATGTCCAGAGCACGCCCCCCCCAGGTCACATGTCAGTCTGACATCACATGCGAGGTCACAGGAAGTCCGGCGAACCTCTGAGGAAGAGCGAGACGTCCTCCAGCTGGGGGATGTTGTCCTCTCTGTAGCCGCAGTGCTTGCTGAGCAGTGGCAGGTTCTTCAGGTACTCTCTGCAGGCGTGGGTGGGGTACAGCTGGGTCAGCTCCCTGAAGACCACGCCCCACGTCCTGATCTCCTCCGGCGTGTACTCGATGCGAGGGATGGGCTGCCCGCTAAAGGGGAGGAGACAGTACAGCTTCACGTGAGCGCAAACACGAGACAGAGAGGAGAAGAGGTCACGGCGAAGCTCGGGCCGAGCACGTCGCTGACGTCAGCATGTGTCACATCGATGGAGGAAGTACTTTTCAAAGTAAAGGTCCTGAGTGCATTAGATGTCCCCTGTGGCTTTTTTTTTTACTTTTACATACAATAATATGCAGCTATTTTGGCTCTTGCGTAAATGTAAAAGCAGGATTTTACTGTTGGAGTTGCCTGAGGTGGAGCTCGTCCTGGATTATGTGACATGTTTTTGTCCAAAATTCAATGGTATCACCTGAAATGATTCAAATAGCAACAAATCTTCCCATGCGTTTTTCACAGGAAAAATCACAAATCAAGCGTCATCAGATTAGTTGATCATTGATGGATTAATAGACTAACAGACTAATAGTTTCCATCATTGTCAGATTTTTCATGCAAAAAATGTCATTTTTAAAGAAACTGAAGCTGTCACATAAACAGAGAGGAGAAATAAGTTAAATAATGTCCTCTGAGATGGAGTCGAGGAGGCACAGCAGCGGAACAACAAACGTACGTAAGTGAAGTAAAAGTAATGTGTAAACACAGTCATTTAAGTTTTGTGCCTTTTTTTACATAATGGAAAACTTTGTCATAGTTCTTTATTAAACACGTCCGAACGATCTCAGTTTTCGTTCATCGAAGGTCACCGTTGGGAAACGCACTCACAATTTATAGTTCATGGCCACTTCCACGAAGTATTTCCTCCTCTGGCGATAGACTTCATCTTTAAAGCCCTGACAGGAGGCAAGAGACAAAATGTGTGGCTCAGTTCTTCACCACCACAGCAAGATATCCACAAGCAGAAGATTTTTAGAAGGACTAAAAAAAGAGTGTTGTTTTTCTTTTTTAAAACTTATTTCAAGTGCCTGAATTCAAACTTTCATTTATTCTATATTGGCAATGTGTAAAGACAAATATTTTGAGCCTTTTTGTTTTAATTTTGATGATTGTGGCTTATACAGTTACAGGGAAATATTGTAAAATTGTGAGATATTACAATAGTACAGTGTTTGAAGCAATTCAGTTTAATTACAATATACCCGCCTTCGCCCGAAGATGCTGAGATAGGCTCCAGCCCCCACCCGCAACCCCTAACAGGATAAGCGGTAGAAAATGGATGGATGGATGGAGTCTATAGAGTACCAGTCTGTCTCTTAATCTGATAAAAAAAACCACATTATTCCCAATTTTTGGAGATGCACAAGTAGAAGAAGAGGAACAAGAAGAAGGAGGGGTATAAGAATGAGAAATAAAAAAGGAGAAAAGGAAAGATGAAAAGACAAAAAGGGAGAAAAAGAAAACGAGGAGAGGAGGAAGTAAAGGAGGAGGAGAAAAAGAAGTGTGTCATGGGGACACAGAACACGTCCTCATCATGTGTCTGATGCCTGTCAGCTCTGCTGCCCTCTGGTGGACGAAAAAAAGGCAGAAAGTCACCTTTAAAGGTGAAACGTGCGTTTGACATGTAAACATAAGCCTGAGACTCACTGGATGGTCCGCGTCCAGTTCTGAGCCGTACATCAGCACCCGGTGGGAACACTGATCCAGCTCGGAGATTTTCATGGGGAACCACGGAACGTCGTCTCCATCTGGTGGAACACAGTCTGTTAGAGAGCACAAACTGACGGCTGAGGGGAGCTGTCAGTACATTTTAGGACTCAAGAAAACCATCCCATGTGCAGGTCAGCGACAAGCGACCAAAGGTAACGGGAAGCTCATGTTTGGTTTGTCACCACACCACGGATGACATCATCGTAGCTCAGGTGTTCGTACCCGCCTCGGTAGACCACACGTGCGCAGGCGTGTTGAAGGAGATGATGTTGATGTGATCTTTGAGGTGCTCCAGCAGCTCCTTGAACTCCTTCTGACCGCAGTTGCAGTCTGCAAAGATCTCCACCTCGTTAACGACACGCCTGGACGGTCGGGACTCGATGTGCTTCAAATTCACGTGCTTCTCCTGCAGGAAGGGGAGGAGCAGAGGGGGAGGATGAGGCGGTTGTCGGGAAGGACAGGGAATCGAATCGAAACAGGGCAAGGATGCGTCGTCTTACCTGGAACAGTCGGAGAGCTTTGACCAAACAGCCCACCTCGTTTGTCAGAGAAAACACCACCGCCGTCCTCCCAGAATCCTCTGCTCCCTGTCCATCGGCCATCTCGTCGATGGGGCAGAGGGATGTTCGCCTCGACTGCAAGATACAACAAGAGAAACATCAAAAACAACAAAGACTACAACTGCACGACATGAACGGCCTCAGTGCTGCACACATAAACGACAAAGGCAATGTCAACAACAACAACAACAAGAATTACTACAGTCATACAACAAAAGACAAAACAGCACAGCAAAAACATCATCGGTGGCAACAAAAATGAAAACATTGTCAATGACAACAACAACAGTAACAGCAAGGACAGCACAACGATGACACAGCTAAAACGTTGTACATGACAAACTAAAACAACAGCGTCGTCAACCTCAACAAACCCGAAAACATCAATGACGACTACCTACAACGACACAGCAGAAACACTGTCAGTGGTAAAATGTAACAGGTTTGGACAGGAGGCTTGCCGACAGATTACATTTATTGTCCTGTGAGGGACAAAGAAATGATCAGGATGACAACAGGTGTGAGTTTCCTTCTCGCTCTCTAGGGATTAAAGAGCCATCATGTTCACAATGTCTCTCAGATGGTTCTGGATCAGGTAGTAGCTATGTAAAATACTGATCACCTCCCGTACTTTCGTCCTCACTTTGTGGTCCACTTACATGTCTCTCTTCCCTAACAGGTACTGCATTAGTCCGTCTTTCTCCACTTACAAGTACTCTTCTACTTCTACAGGGACTTTGTCTATTCGGGGAACAACAGGTAGGTAGGTGCCAGTAAGTGGTTTCTCTCCTTCCCGTACTCTTTCTGTCACAGGAACTCTCAACCAATACCCTACAGGGCTCTCTCTACAATCAGATCCACTTGTGTCACTTTCAAATTGTCTCATATTTTTGTCACTTGTTCTTTCCCAATATGACCTAAGTTTCCCTGAACCCCCCCCGGCTCAGTGAGATTTCTAACGAGGATTCTGTCCCCAGGTTGCAAAACGACACCTTTCAGTTTCTTGTCGTAGCAAGAGTTGCCTCGTGAACTTGTCAGGTTACTGTTCTCACTAGCAATACGGTACGCTTCAGTCATCCCTTTAGCCCAAGTGTCTACATAGTTCTGGTGTGACACTGGATTTTTCTCATCGATCGGCCCAAACAAAATGTCCATTGGGAGACGGAGGTGGTGTAGGGGGAGTACCCAGTTGACTCGTGACGCGTACAATTGTGAGCATGTACTGTCTTTCCACCGCTCTTGTTGTTGTTCTGTAAGCATCCTCAGTATTTGTAAAAGAGTCCCATTAAACCTCCCAGCTGGATTTCGCCGAAGCTGGTCGGGTGTTGTTCCTGAGTGTCCTACACCGGATTTTTTCAAACTCACGCCCCCGGTCATGGTGTAGCCTACCCGGGTAACCAAAACGTGCTATGAAATCTCCAAAGATGCGTTCAGCTGCTGTCCGTCCAGATTTGTTTTTAGTCGGAACCTTGTAAAATGATCCACTAGGACCAAGATATATTCATATCCACCCCGACTTGGCTCAAGATGCAGGTAATCGATACACAAGGTCCAACGGTGAGTTTGAAATGATGGAGCCCATTGGGGCACGGACATGTGCAACAGGTTTCTTTTGTTTCACACAAGAGCACTTTCTCATAACATATTCCTCCACTTCCTTTTTCATGAAAGGCTAGTAAAATCGCTCCCATGCCAGATGCAATACTCGCTCTGTATCCACCTGCCCCATGTCATCGTAGAGATATTTAAATGCCGTGGGCCGGTATTTAGTGCGTAGAACTAGTATATAGTAAAGTCTGGGTCATAATAAAGGTAGTCCCTAAACTTTTCACACATTACCCATTTAAGGGGCAGAAATTCCAATTTTCCACTGTGTAGCTGATAGTTCTTTTCAGCCGGTGCCATCGTTCTCGAGCCATAGCCGATGACTCTCAACTTCTCATCCTGAAGCTGATGGAGCACAGTCCCAAGACCCTGTTCAGAAGCATCTGCGTGTAGCTGGAATGGTACGCTGAAGTCAGGATAGGCAAGAACTGGCTGACTTTGAGGAGATCGTAAAGTGGCTTCACAATGACTGAGAAATCCTCAACGTAGCCGCGATAATAGCTGACGAATCCCGAAAGCCGCCTCACGTCACCAAATGTCTTGCCCATTTTAGTGTTGAGTGATTGCACAGCTTCAGTGTCCTTTTGGTCGCTGGGCACACCTTCAGACAAGACCAGGCGACCCACATATCTGACTTGTCTCCGAAATAGTTCACATTTTTCAGACCGTAATTTCACGCCATGTTTTGGAGTGCCCTCAAGACTTTGCGAGCTCCCTCGACATGCTCCTCAAATGTTTTTGAATAGCACAGGATATCAATCAAATAGGGAATGCAGCATTCATCTCTGACGAGGTAAGTGTCTCTTCCATCCTCCTCTGGAGTGCCGCGGGGGCGTTGGTGAGGTCAAAGGGTATCCTTACCCACTCATGTAACCCCCAGGGAGTCATAAACGCAGTGAGATGTCTCGAGCCTTCTGATATAAACCCTTGGAGATATTCCTTGCCTTGACCAAGGATGCTTAACCAAGAGTGCCCCCCCCAAGGGTGTCGGTCAGATCCTGGATCTGGGGAAGCGGGTGCCTATCAGAGGTGGTTTTTTTTGGTTCAGTAAACGATAATCAATAATCAATACCCAGTTGCAGTGAAGCATCCTTTTTGCGGACGCCAACTACAGGGAATACATAAGGAGATTTCGACTTAACGATCCACCCTTTAGCAGTAAGATCTTGGATGTACTCCTTGACGTCCGCCACCAATGGCTTTGGGACAGAGGAGTAGGCTTTCCATACAGGGATCTCATTGTTGATGTTAATTGACATTTGTAAACTTGGAATACAGTCAATATCATTTGCATCCCTTGAAAAAGTGGATCACTCTTCATACAGCATTCTGCTCACACTTTTTTGTTGCTCTTCATTGAGGGGACTCGGGTGAACTGGGGCCTGCCACAGCGGTAGTGTACAGTTGGTCTCTGCTGAAGGCACCACGGCACCCTGTACCATCACATCTCCTTCATCAGGTGAACCAGTCTCAACAATTTGTTTGATTGGCTGAATGCAACCAATGGGGGATTTTCTGGGCAGCATAATGTCATGTTTGGTATGGTTCCCTGGAGGCACAGCTATGAAGGGGTGTCTTTCATTCTGAATCTCCGGTAAGCCCTCACCAACGCCTACCTGCTGTAGCTGCACACAGCTTTCTTCTGGTTCATGCAACACCAGTGAGTCAGATATGTCAAGCTGTTGACACTTCACCCAGGTTACACCACCATTGCACCGTTGCATTGCTAAGTGAAGCAGTGTCAGGGGTATTGAACGCTAGACGGCTAGTGTACGTAGCATCGGCAGATCCATTTGCTGCAGTATTAGATGTTGTACTAGCCATGGCTGCTCGAGCCCACTCAACAGAAGGAGAGGTGACCGCTATGGACACCGATTTTGCTCTTGCTTCTATGTCAACTGATAATGTAACATCACTATTTGACTGTACAATATCATCAACAACGCCATTCGAAACCAGCAACTTACATGAAGGTGTAGATGTATTCAAAGCACCCTTCATTTTTCCTTCACAGGAAAACTGACAGGTCTCTGTTGGGAACCGATTCAATCTGATGAGCATTTTGGAAAAGTTGATTTTGCGCCAGGTAGAGCAGGTTCTTATTGATGCGCCACACCAGTCTCCTCCTCTCTTTGACATCCATGATAACGTCTTCTCCAGTCTTTCACAGCAGCTCACTGTGCTCCAGTCCCAGCTACAGGCACGCAATCACCAGCTCTGCCTCTCAGTGGCAGGTAAGTAGATTTTAGATCAGCTCCATACGCTAGCAGGAGGCGATCCCGGACGAGCCCCCAAAAATCTGTAACAGGCCTCGGACAGGAGGCAATGATCAGGATGACCACAGGTGTGGCGTTCCCTTCTCGCTTCCATCTTACTGAAGCCACAAACAGGATATTTGCCTCACCTCGCCTGACTCATTAGGGTGGAAATGACCCCTTGTGGCAAAGTGAAGATACAACTCCCAACATAAATGTTCATTAAATAAAACAAATAAGGCTCTTAAAAATAAACACATAAAAATAACAAATAAATGACTTAATGTGACCACACATTACAGTGTGTCTTATAAACGTCAACATTAGCATCAGCAGATTCGTTAATGACAACGACATGTCAACATCAGCAACAGCGTCACTTATTACTAACTATAATAATGACCACAAATGACAACAACAAAATTAACATTAACAGCAACAACAAAAATGACCCAAAACCAGAACTATCAGAACAAAAAAAGCACAGATGAAAACATTGACACCATTCTGAACTAAAAACCCAACATGAAGAAAGACAATGACGACAGGCGACAGTGTTGCTCTGAACGATAACTGGCT
>KV751377.1:2516546-2526695 GCA_001698575.1 Mola mola | reverse complement strand
AGTATCAGCAGGCGCTCCGCAGGAGTCAGAAGACAAACTGGGCTCTCTCATTTCTCAGTCCTTGTCCATAAACCTGAACTATTATTTATATTACATCATTACATTACATTAACATTGACTCATTTGACTGTTCAAACTGGCAGCTGATGGTGTTTAAATGGCACTGCTCTCGTGTGAAGCTACGTTCTGGCGCAGTGGTTCGGGGTCGGGGGTCGGGGGCCTCTCTGTGTCCCCCACAGTCCAACAACATGCAAACTGGCGTTCAGGTTAATCAATCCCTCTAAATTGCCCGTCGGTGTGAATGTGAGTGTGGATGGATGTTTGTCTCGATGTGTCAGACAGTGACACAGTGACTGTATCACAGGCTGGACCCCGCCTGGGCCCCCCTGCGGCCCCCAACGGGCTCAGCGGTAGAAAATGGATGGAAGAAAATTTCTCTTCCCTTTTCTCTGCCTTTTTGCTCCCTGACAGTCGACTGGAAGGCAAACAGACACCACCTGCTGGCTCATTAAAACTCATGACAAATATTCATAAACAAACAAAACAAAACAATTACTTCAATCATATCCACAATACCTACGTATAACTTTGATTACTGATTATGTTCTGTTATCTTTCTCGACCAATCAGCGACAGCAGGTGCTGCAGGAGTCCTGAGAACACATGGGGAGAAGGAGGAGGAGGAGGAGGATGAAGACGGGCGCTTGCTCTCACCATTTGGCCGCCGGTGTGGCGCTGCTGCTGCTGGAACATGGCCGAGTCCAGTGAGAGCCCTCTCCGGGCCCAGTACTTGCTGGAGAACATCATCATGGCCGGCTGCATCCTGGGCACCGGCTCCGGGCCAGGCTTCATCACATGGGACGAGGCCATGGGGAACCAGTGGGTGTAGGAGTACCAGGGCTCCAGCCTGCCGCTCTGCTGCTGCGCGCTCACACTGACACCCGGAGACGCTCTCAGTCCGTCGGCACGCACGCCGGCGCACCACTGCTTAAGTAGCCCTGGATGCTCCTCCCTCCACTGCTCCTCTGCTCCTCACAGCTGTGACCTTTTCATCTCCACCTCCAGAGGGTACATGTGACGCGCACGGAGCCGACTCAACAAGTGAGGAGGCCTGTTGCGCATCCTGACGATGTGCCGTGACCCTCAGTATTATTCAATGAAACTCAACCTTCAACCAAGGCTGGACACGGGGGGGGGGCATTAGCTTAGCTTAGCATAACAACATGTTGTCTATGTTTTGTGAAATGCATCAGCGATGTGGGAACCTCAGTTTAGAAGTCCGGAGCCCCTGGTGACGTTCCTGCTCCAGAGCGGCGGTGCTGATGAGGTTCATCACTGGCTAAGCTTGAGGAGGGAGTAACCATGGTAACCGCAGGATTTCATAAACGCATCAGCGCCAGTGGTTCTGTAATTACTGTCATTGCCAGGAAGGGAAGACAGATGTTCCACCGCTGCAGTAATTGTGTAAATACGTTAAAGTTGACTTTTTGGGGCAGTTCGGTTCCGTCTCTCAGCATCAAACGTGAAGATCTTTTTTTTGCCCCCACACACACACACACACACACACACACACACACACACACACACACAGTAGTTGAAAGCAGTTTAAAGTGAACACACAGGGAAAATTAAAGGCTGAGATAACAAGCTGTGGCAGTAAACTGACAGTGATTTCAGGTTGGAGCTGCAGCTACTCTCAGCGCTCCTGCAGCAGGTCACCAGGATGAAGGCGGGTGTAGCATCAGTGGGGCCTCCGCCTTGCCTCGCTGACAGCAGGTGGAGCCGCGTGACTGACAGCCAGCCTCCACTTCAATAAAACCTGGGAGATGGAGGCCGGATAAGTGTGGATGCTGTCGGCCTTGTGCTGGGGCAATTTCCTGCCACACAGGAAATGAAATGCTTTGTTCCCGCTGTGAGGCGGCTTTATGAGCAGATGGCAGGTGATACCTTTCTCCCGCTCCCCCATCCTGAGCGGCAAATGTCTCCCATCAGACGGGCGAGGAAGGTGATATCACACACATGAGACAGCTCCATGACATTTGGAGAAGAAGAGGAGCTTCAGCTTTGACATTTCTGCAGAGGTTCGCGGACAGAGGATGAATTTCAATTCGATCTTGTTTTCTCTGGGAATATTAACAACTTTGAGTTTATTGTTGAAACCGACCATTTCAAACAGTGTTTATGACTCACAACAAGCTTATTTCTGAATGAACGTGTCGACATATCTGGAAAAAAGATTCCGGTTTCTCAGCAGAAGTGAGACAAGGAGATAAATAATGATATAAACAATGATATTAGTCTCATCAATTTGTTTTGGTGTCACTTTATGCTCGTTCGTTTCTGCTCATTTAATGAATATAATTCTATAATTGTTTCAGTAATTTTATTTTTTTTATTTAATTCTCAATTCAAAAAATTAACACAAAAATCATGATTATTCCATAAATATCAATATATTTAAGTCCAGACTGAATGGTTTTTTTCAATGGTGTATAAAAAAGTAAACAGTTTAGCAGTTTTTAAGTTCATGTGTTGCAGTGTCGTCATGGTAACTTTGGCTGCATACCTAACCTGCTCCAGAGCAGCTTATGTTCCCCATCAGCAATAAACGCATATTAAAGGAACGCTTACTGCCCAATCAATCATCTGGAAAATGTACGCAGGTCTGGGAGCTCTGGGGCAGTGATAATAATCTTATTAAAGACTCCATATATGTTTAATATTAGAGTTTGTCCTTGGTTTCTAAGATCTGCTGGCAGGTGTTGCAGCGCGTATTGCCCTGAAGGGGGAGCCACTGTCATCAGGGTGTGCAGGAACCACAGGGGGTCTGCCTGTTCTTCAGGGGTCTTTGGGGTAGAATGTGTGTGCCAAGAGGCGTCCACATGAATGCCAGGATGACGGGTTTCAGCAGAACTTTGCACTGTGGCATCCGATCAGTGTTATGGCTGATTGGTCCATCTGTGACTTTAGCTGCCAAATGTCTGCTGTTTAAGAGTGTGCCACAAAAACCAGAACCAGGAGCTAAAAGAGGCTGAAGCGCTTTATTAGAGTAGAAATTCATTTTAAAAAGTGTGATTGGTGAAGCTTTACCAGGATTAGGATGTCCATAAAGAAATATTTATTATTGTTATTAACTAATTAGTAAAAGGGCCCCTGAATGGCTTCAGTGCCCAAAGTGTTTGACTGACTACATGAAAAGAGCTGAAATCACAAATGGTTAAAACCTGCAGCAGGAACTTGGCGGAGCTCCGTCAGGAAATTAAAGATCAGTCTGTATTGTTCAAGCTGTTTCTTCCCAAAATGTTAAATCATCTAATCTGATTCCGTCCTTAAAGGCTCCAAATGTGTGTCGACGTGAGAACGGGGATTTATTTCGCTCCCGTTGTGCTATATTCAAGCTGTCGAACGTGGGACGGGAACATTTCAAGACCTGTAAGAGCCAAACAGCTGCCTTTGTTGGTTTGAAACCGTATTTTCACCTTTTACAATCAGACAGAAAGTAAATCAGTGTCGGTGGATTTCTGATCAGACAACACTGACGACACATTCTGAATTATTACTACAAACTGTCCACAAAAATAGACATCATGTGAGTTCCCCGAAAGTGAAGCCAAAGCATCCTGACTGCCACCTGATGGGGGGCTGCAGTATAGGTCATAAACCTTGCTCGATTATTTGGCACTGACGTTGAAGTGGCTCCTCTGAGCTATTTGATGCCATATCATGGCATTATGGTTGACAGCTGAGTGGGTGGGTAGGAGCTCGATACCGTGGCTCTCAGTGACATCACCGGGGCAAGATGGCGGCACTCACGCACCAGATATTTTGGCTTCATTTTCGTACCATAGGAGGAAGTGCCGATACGTTGTCCATCTCTGTTTATAATAATGAATATTGGTCAACAAATCAACCGGGAATGAAATCTTGACCAAATTCAAAAGAGCTAAAATAAAGTTTGTCGTAGCTTTGATCGTCATTCATGGCGGCTATGACGTCAGCAAGCTCCAAGGCCTCAGTAACTGTTTCGATTCTCCTGGTTTATTTTTAATTTCAAAATTCAGAAAAGAAAAAAAGACTGGATTGACTGGGAATAAATCCTCTCCTTTCCTTCCACACAGCAGGAGTGGTTGGAGACAAACATTCAGTCAGGTTTTATTTGGGTTCAGGTCAACTTTGGTTCATACACAGCTGACAGACGTGACGACCGTCATAGACCGGAATTGTCCTTTAATTCAGTTCTTTCAGTATAAAAGCATTGACCACACTGAGGATTAAACACATTATTCTTATTTCACCCCCCCATAAAGAACCCAAACAATTTTCTAAAACGTGGAAATATCAATTTTAAGAAATAATTTGACTTTCATAGGCATCACCATGTAAAACGCAAATCATCACTTCCATCAGAGGAAGGCGCCTCTCCGGTGAGCCATGATCTGCCCAATCTGCTGCTGGCTGGTTAATACTGAGAGGAGGGGCTGATCTGAGCGCTGCGGCGGGCGAGCAGCTTCACATCATTTGTCTTCTTTAAATCAAAGCAGGCTGTGTTGTCCGCATACAGCCAGTGAAACGCAGGAGCGTGCGCTCCTCTCGTCTGCTTTTTAACGAGCTGGCAGTGGACTCAGAGACAGAGAAGGTTAACGGATGCTAGTGTGCTAACACCACATACTGGCCTGTTTTTGAAGCAATAACACAACAGAAATGAAAAAAGGAAGCTGTAAAAGCTCATCAGTTAGGCTGTTGTACTGTCAGCTACTGTTACCCACTGACACTCTCTTGTTTTTGGCCATTGAGCCTGAACAATGTGCTGAATGAGCAGTTGCCATAGAAACACACAGCCACTGGATTACTTTGATACTGTAGAAAACTTCAAATCAACACAGTCACTTTTTGTTTAATCGCCTCCTGCAGAATCTGTGCTGTGCATGCAGCTCTCTGGCGCCCCCCTGTGTTTGCCACAGAGCAGCTCCGGTCATCTCAGCACCTACGCTGATGTTCATCCTGCCTGAATGGAGCTTATTATTAATTTTTAGCAGCAGAGAAGGAATGACTATCCGACTGAAAGAGACAATATGGTACAAGAAAATTACAAAAATAAGATTCTGAATAATCTGCAATCCTTTTTACATCCTCCTCTGCTGACCCGAGTCAGTCTCTGTTCACTATGATATGAAGGCAACTTTGCAGCTCTGCTGAGCGCTGTTTTCTCTGAAGTGTCCGTTGGAGCAGACGTCTGGTCGCGGTGTTGATCTGCAGGCCGGAGCCGATCCGTTGTCTGTTGGCTCCGAGCTGCACGCGTCCGTGTTGAAGCCCAGGATGACGCTGATGGAACGGGGCAACTCCTGAGGAAAACAAACGACACCTCGTAAACCACGTCATAAAGCCACAGAGCTGTCAGTGTTCCGTCTGCTGTTCCACACGTTAAAAAGCTCGATTTATCCGGACCATGCTGATTCCCCGCACAACTTTGAGCTTTGTGTCATCTCGACTGCTAACTGACCTTCGCTTTGGGGCCGATGAGCAGAATTGCGAGTAGGGATGAACAGGTTGCCAGACATAAAATTCAGTTTTTTATCTGATCTGATAAATTTAATAAACGTGTTCAAAAATAATCACACTGACATATCTTTGACTAGTAATTACATTTTATATTATTATTCTGACCCTGCAAAGTAAATGGAAGTTATCAAATAAATGTAGGTGAGTAAACAGTATTTTCCTCCACAATGTGGTGGACTGTAGGTACGAAGTATCAAAACATGGAAGGATAAGTACCTTAGATCTGTACTAAAATATAGTACATGGGTATATTGAACAAACTGTAGCATTCCATCACTGGCTATTTTAAATTCTGACACTCAGATTTGAATACTGTCTCCCTGTTGACTTCCACAAACTGAGCTCTTGTGTGACAGATGAAAGCCACAAGGTGTCGCTGAAAATTGCCATAAATCACAGATTCTGACAGTACCTTACAGCTCCGGATCTGCAAACAGATGCCTTCTGCCTTCTGGAGGATCTCTTCAATGTCCAATTTCATCGAGAGCTCATTGATGTGCTGCAACAGAAAGGACACGAGCGATCAGCAATCAGCTTCGCTCTGAGATTCACTTTTTTAATCTGATTTGTTTACATTACAGATGTGACCACCAGAGGGCAGCGCCTGTCCCCTCGGAATGTAACGATTCACTCAACTCACGATGCAATACGACTCGTGATACTGGTTCCATGATTTTCTTTTAACAAAATGGGATTCAAGACCATCTGTAATTCAACAGGAGTCTTTTTAATATTTCTCAAACAACTCGTTTAAAATTTCAACCAGCTTGATGAGTCGCATATTCTTATCGATTTTCGACCAGCTCACAGTGCATCGTTACATCCTCCCTTGTCCACGCACTAGTCAAAGCTCGTCTGTCTGTTCACGAGACTGCGCGGTCGTTGGACATTGTAGGACAGTTTGTGCTCTACTAGAAGGTAACAGTTGATGAATACCAGCAGGGGTGCACTGATCCTGAACCAGCTGCAAAGACCCACCTTCAGGATCTCATTGAAGCCATAGTTCTCCTCCATGATCTTCTGCTTCTCCGAGTCCAGGATGGCACAGCAGACCAGCAGGTGGAAGTTCTGACAGGGGAGACCCGTCCACATGACCTGAGGACGAGACACAGTCAGGCACAGGTCACCTGAGACAACACAGACCATTCCTTCATTTCTCGGTGATTATTTTGCCTATAAACTTGTGCAAAAGACGTCAAAACTGGAGGTCTTCAAAAGTTTGTCCTTGTCATATATGAGCATTCCAGTCATTTCTGTGACTGGCAACTGGGCGTGAGGTCAGTGCACCTGTCACCTTCACCATAGGCCTGTGCTGTGAAGCAGGACCTGAGGTTCATGAGCTTACTTCACCGTTAACTTTCAGTTTTCAGAGAAAACTCCTGACCAGAGTATTTGACTTTCAAATCAGTTTGACTGCTGCTGGAAATCGCACAAACATGAGAATACATCTAAAAAACAAGTTACCTTGATGGAACATATTGTACACACAAACGATATAGATCTACCCGTGCTGCACTGACAGGCAGCGATAGTTTAAGCTTATTAATTAAGACATTCACAGTTTGAAGGAAGATCTTTTGGTGAGTTGTGCCTGAATTTACCCGCAGCGGCCGAGTTATTTTCAGCCTGACTGTTTCACTTCTAATATTTCTAGCATTAGTTTCCTGTGTGGTTCCGCTCTTTTGCTACTAAACTTGTTCATGTCTGATTTACATATGTAGGAAATTCTGCCTTTTTCGTGTCAACACCCCTCATGGGTTTGTTGGAACATCCTGAGCTGATTTATCAAGCTGATTATCACCATCATTTAACGGTGAAGAGGACTGTGAGTGTTTAGACATGTAGAACTTCCTTCATAGTACAGGCCTGGCATTGACGTCTCTGCAGTTGAACTGAAAAATGTAACCTGTGTTTAGTGCCTATCGTTTTGCCAATTTGTTGTTGTTGTTTTTCAACAGTAGAGTCATGTGACGCGTGACATCAAAGAGTAAACTCACCTCCCAGAGTCGAAAGACATCCTGGAAGCTGAGCTCCCTCTTAAATCTGATCAACAGCCAGCGGAAACAGAAATACAGGTACCCTGAATCCTGAGACTCTACAGGGCAAACAGACAGACAAGAGTAAACACAGTAAACAAACATCCCTGTATGGGTTAAATGCTTTCTTTTTAAAGACTGCTGTAACTGCTAATCAGCCTAAAGTTCAGCCCCGCTGTCATTCTTTTGGCTTGTACTCCAGCCAACCATCAACTTCTCCTTCCAACCAAACATGATGGGAGCAGATCTCCAGTCACCAGTTTCATTATGAGCACTAGCTGACTAATCTTCACCACTCTGTTAGCATCACAGCAGAGGAAATGAAAAATATTTACAATTTAAAATACAGTCCTGTGCAGGGTCTCATACCAAGGTAGTTCCAGAAGGCCAGGTCCAGCAGTCTGAGCAGAGTACTGAGTTGGATCAGCTGAGTCTTCATCCCCTGCATCTGCTCTTCAAAGTTCTGGTGCTGTCAACACACAATTACACGTAATTTCTGGTTAGAATCACACCTCGTTTGCAGGTCAGTCTCACTGTACTCAAAGGGTCTCACTGTCTACATTCAGCACACACGCCGCAGAGAAATAAAGCAATATTGCACAGTAAAACTGTAATCAAGGTTTACTGACGTTGAGTCTGCTGGTTCTTCATAAAAACCAAACTAAACGTCCAAGCTTGAATATAAAGTCACAGCAAACAGAAGGTGACTTCATGTGACTGTCCAAACTTACCATCTGCTCCATGAAGGAGACAAAACACCAGAAAGCATCCACCTCATTCTCCATCACGTATAGGATCGGGGACAGAAGGTCGCTCATCCCCTGAACGTAACCTGAGGAGGTGACAACCAGTTCAAACACAACCACTGACGACAGAAACACAAGCTTCATACAGAGGAACAGGCTGGAGAACAGAAAGACAAGCTTCATACAGAGGAACAGGCTGGAGAACAGAAAGACAAGCTTCATACAGAGGAACAGGCTGGAGAACAGAAAGACCAGTTTCATACAGAGGAACAGGCTGATGGAGAACAGAAACACAAGTTTCATACAGAGGAACAAGCTGATGGAGAACAGAAACACCCATCTAGAACAAGCAGACTAACAATTTGATGAAGGAAAAAAGCAGCAGTGGCTATTTCTCCAGTTAAACCAGTGGAGAAGATGACTTTGTCATTCAAAGTACTCCAGTCATTTCAGCTCCTTACTAGAAGTCACGTGACTCATGGACATAATTATTTCTGGTTTTAATCCAAAATTAGACTGGAAACACTTTTAGCATTATGTTTAGATGCCTTTCTACTTCCAATCTTTCTTTATGTATGTATTAAAAATTTGAAATTTAATCCATGAAATGGTGTAGAATTATTATTAACACAACAAATTGAATCTCATAAGATCTGAGTGGAGGTGTTATTGTATGGATCCACTGGAAAAAGATGGCGTCTCACCCAGGTCGAAGTCATACATGCAGTAAGTCATGAGGATGTCGTGGAGGAGAACGAGACCCGGGTTGTCGATGCCTTCATAGAACTGGTTCGTTCTGTCCGTTCGGTTTACGTCTTTCTCTGCAAAGAGCCACACAACAGATGGACTCGGTGGTGAACTAATTCAGTATCAAGCCTGTTTTTTCCTCCCCCGATATAAACATCTTTGAACACATTTTAATATTGCTAACATGGAGAAAATTCTACATCCAGTTTGACCCGCTGACAGTAAACAGGATCATACAGGAGTGATAAAATAGGAACTGATCATGTTTCTCACCGATCAGGCTCCGATAATCTCTCAGTCTGGAGTTTCTCCTCTCCTGTTCCTCACTCACTGACTTCCACTGCAGCTTCATCTTGAAGTATTCATCACTGCCGACACACAGTAACACTGTCACACCACGGAGCCACAAAGCTAAACATCTTCCAGTTATCCTGCTTGATCCATACTGTCTCCACTGATCAATGAAGAATCAAGACTGCTTGTTCTGTCTAAAGATGCAAAAAATCTAAAGATGTCCACATTTATTCTAAAAAAAAAACAACAAAAAAAAACAACAAACAACACAGAGCAAATAAGGAAAAATAAACAAAACGAATTATTTGATTATACAATTTGTTGATCATTTCAGAGATATTTGACATTGTACTTGACAACCAGCCACAAGGATTCAAATTGCACTGACTGTTTCCAAGTGATTAATTTAGCTGATGTTTGGGCCAAGGAGTCAGAGGCAACAATCTACTGGGCTGTGGACCCTTCTGGATCTATCTGGCTCCCCTCAGCCAGGCTGTGGAATCTTCTAGAACAACTGTGAGACTCCATCTGTTGTGTTTTTTACAGTGACGCCATCAAAAGTCCTCCAGCATCACACACAACTCATGTTGCCTTGTGTGATGAAGCGTCTGGCTAGTAAGCAGGTGTGCCTAATGAACTGGCTGCTGGTTGAGTGTGATGGTCTTACGTTTTAGCTCGGTGTAAGACTTTCCTCTCCTCCAGCGTGCTGTCCCAGGGGAAGTATCCCAGCAGAAACTTCCATGCTTCTTTCCTCACAGCATGACAGA
>KV751377.1:2476731-2496593 GCA_001698575.1 Mola mola | reverse complement strand
GAGGCCCCGCCCACAGCCAGTCCAAACTGGTCTCGGATCTGGTCCAGCGCTGCTTGAGCACCGTCCCATCTCGACTGGAGCTCCCCTTCAACCCATCGGTGTTCTGGAGCTGCTACCGCTTCCACAACCAGGTGAGACTCACTCTGTGTGTGTGTGTGTTTGTGTATGTGTGGGTCAGTGAGAACCGTTTGATTTACTCTGCAGGTGGTCGCTCTGTATTTGAGCTGTCTACCGCAACCCCAACTTGGACTGGTTCTGGAGAGACTGAGATGCGCCATGCCCAACAACACAGAACTGGGCCTGAGGTACACACACACACACACACACACACACGTGCGTCTTCTGTTTGTGACCTCACAGACTTCCAGCAGGTGAACTGTGTTGATGTAACTGCCGGTGGGGCGACACCGGTAGCTGGATGCTCGGGGGACGGGTCCCGTAGCCTCGGCGCTTTCTGAGTCGGGTTGTTGCTGCGCAGGTTGCTGCATCAGGAGTGGCAGGACGGAAACATGGAGCAGCTGAAGTTCCAGGCCAGGATGTTGAGCAGTAACTCTCCAAAGTGTTTGTCCTTCTGGAACATGTGAGTGCAAAGAGAACACGATGTCAGAAACCCAAAGCGAGACGAACGGCGTGATGACAGCCTCTCTGTTTCTCGGCAGAGCGATAGCCGTGGAGAGCGAGCTAAAGGAGCGATTAGAGGTGAGTCGCGGGCGGACAGAGGGACAGTCAACAACAGGAGGTTCAGCTGAAAAACATTTTCACATACAAACCATCTAGAAATGTGTGAGGCCTTTCTAGCTCAGCTGTTGGTGATCGTTGTTGCTGAATCGGGTTTTTCTTCCTCTCCAGGTTTGTATCGCCTGTAATGCGGTTTTAGCTCTACCTTCTTGCGTCTGTGCAGTTACATCTGAACCTCTGGTTTCATTCCACGTGTTGTTTTTCTCTAACTGACACGATGCACTGCCGTCTGGTGTGTTTTACCTCTCCCCCTCCCTTTTATTTTATATATTCTTCTCTTCTAGGTGCGACTTTTGTATCAACAGGCCCTCCACAACCTTCCGCTGTGTGCTGCCCTGTGGAAACATGTAATTCACCTCCTTCACTTTTCACAAACACTCAGACCGTGTGCATGAGTCTCGCTGTCTCTGCGTCATTACGTAACTGAAGCAGCGAGCGCCAGCTGATCGTACTGGCAGTTCGGAGTAGACGCGCGGCCTAACTTCGGCTAACCGCTGCTTAATGCCCCTTTTCCACTGCGCGCTTCCCTTTTAGCTCGACTCCTCTCTACTCCACTTTTTCAATTATTTGCTGAGAAGGTCTTTGTACCTGGTACAACGTTTAGTACCACCTCAGTCGAGGTTCCAAGCAAAAAGGCTAAAAAGATAACTGGCGCTGCAATGATCAACCAATTAGTTGATTGAAAGAAGATTATTCGACAACCATTTTGATGGAAAAATCATCTTAGCCTTGTATTTGCAGTGAATAAAAAAACTGAGGAGGTAGCATGCAGTGGAAAATCTGTAACGTTCCATCAGCCTGCTGCTCACAGTCTGCAGGCTTTAGCTTAAAACAGGAAATATTTGGCAGTTGATCAAATGATGCCAACAAGTTCTGCCATCCCTCTGTTTGCTGCGCTCCTCTGAGTTCATTCGTTATTTAGCTGGCTGCTGTCGTTTAAGAAAAGACACATCTGAGACCGAGAGCATCAGTAGTTATTCATTCACTGTGTAGCTCTGCACAGATCAATACTAGAGCCCGACCGGTACGACATTTTCAGAGCCGATACAGGCTCATTTTTCACAATGATTCCTCAAATGAGATTATCAAATTTTCCATCTGTTTCTGCAACGTGTTCTGTAAAACCTTTCGGCCGATAGCGGCCAAACCAATACATATCGGCCGGGCTCTAAACAAACACACAAATCAACACCCATTCCGCTGTCACACCTGTTCACCTGCTCCCCCCCTGCAGCGGCTGCTGTTTGAAGCAGCAGAAGGAGGACAGACGGACAGACTGGCGCGGCTGCTGGACAGGTGTCAGCAGGTGGGAGTGAGTCTCAGTGAGTGAGCAGGCAGAAGACCAATCGGTGGCCTCCACCAGCTGCACCACAAACTCAAATCAGAATCAATAAATCAATCAGCGTCCTCCAGCGTGTCTTCTTAAACCCCATCGTGTACGTAAGTATCGAGCTGCTGCTGCTGCTGCTAAGTGACCATGTTCTTTATCCTCCTCTTCATGTCCTCCCTCTTTTAGTTTCCGTCACTTTTTGGTTTGGATTTCATTTCCTCCCTGTTGATTTGAATTCCCTGTTTGGGGTGGGGGTGGGGTGGAGTTGTGGCTGGGACAGATGGTGACATCATCTCACTGTGGTGTTTGACCCCCCTCCCCGATGTGTCTTTTTAAAGGGTGTCTTTCCTTTGTCGCCCGAGGAAAAACAAGACTTTTATTTTGTTAACGCGATGAAACAGGAACTTTTTGATGATATTGATGTTTGGCGCGCTGCCGACGCCGCCGCTGTTTCAGTATTTTCTATTCGGCCTCGTCGGTCTGAATGTGTGAGAGAGACACTGCCGCAGAGACTGATCCGCGTCCAGAGACAGTCAGGACCTCGCTAGTATGGCTCATGTGCAATTTGTCCTTTTTCTTTTTGTCAAAATTCTAATGATTAAAGAGTATTAGCAAGGAGAGGAGACAAGTCCTTCCACTGTTGTTTTTTTCTATGTGTTGGATGTAAATGTCATTAAATTATTTTCCAAATATCCAAAAAAACAAAACAAAACGTGTCTCCTGAGTTTTATTGTGTCAAAGAGTTGATCATCTCTAGTGAGAATAACAGGAGGGAAAAAAAGAAAATCACAAGTTGTAAGAAACAGGATGTGGACTGAAGACAGCAATAATTAACTTTTTTTTACAAGAGATATAATCATGTATTAATAAGCCTGAAAAAAACTCAATATCTCCAGAATTTCAGTATTTTTACATAATCCAAAAAGTTAAACTTTATCTTTACATTAAAAGGGGATTATTTCAAGCACAGTTTGTGAAATATTCCATTATTTCAAGAGTGTTTTTTTTTGTTTTGTTTTTTTTATCAGCCCATAATAATCAAAAATTAAACTAAAATGCTTGAAAAATTTGAGTTATGATGAGTATATAATATATGGTAGATAGGAATTTTATTGTCCCTGTATTAGACAAGGACCCTCAGTGAAGTAGAACATGCAAGATCTGGTTCTAATCTAACTCGTCAAAATTAATTTTCTTAAAAAGTTCACTTTTTTTGAGTAAATGATAAATCATGATTTTCTAGTTTTTAGAGCTGCATTAGGATATCGTGATACATATTATTTTAACATTACATCCCTGTACAGTTTTCCACAGTGGCTGAGAGAGCTGAATAACATGAATGCTCTTTAAAATACAATAAAACATTAAGTCACCACAGATTATCAACCTCTGAGTGTAAATAAAGAGCAAACAGTGGTTTACAGTAAAAAAAAACAAAAAAAACAACCCACTTCGGATGTTCAGGGAAGAAACGAATGTCAGCTCCTCAAACCAAACACAGCCGACCAATCAAGACGCTACACGGACAGGAAGTGATGTCCTTATTTGGCTTCGGGCGCTTCAGCGTTTCTAAATTGAATCAAGTGGCTTTACGGTTGTTGGAAGACGTTCCTGTGTCGCTGTGTTAATGCTAACTCGATTAAAAAAATAGAGAATGGACACTAAAAATGATACACAGAAAGCATGAATGTGGAAAGAACTGAAAAAATAACACTAAACAAGCTAAATTTCCTGTGGGTCCAACGTAGTTTAATGCCATCCAAATCAAATTCAATTAAATCTGGGGTTAAATCGACTTTTTGTAACTCACAATCAACTTCTGATTGTCAGAAATTTTTTTGAAGACCTCTTTCAATAAAGAAAAAAATTCAATGAACTCAGAAAAAGATTAAATATTTCCATACAAAACGCCATGAGGTGTTATATTGCATTGCACTATATGATATATTTGTAGCAGTGGGCCATGTTATATATTGTGGGGTGTACAGGAGGCTGCTATTAGATCCGTTTAGCAATTTTAAATAACCATATATATTATTTTTCACAGTAATATTTCTCGGTCTCTTTATTGTGAAAGAAGAGAAAACACAGGAAGAATGTTTGCAATATTGGAAAAAAACAAATCCACGAAAACAGCTTCTGCAGGCTAAAGTGAAATTATGAGTGATTGTGATGTGAGATTAATGGAACTGACGGAAACCTGCAGAGCACAGGAGCGAAGAACACGCAACTCTCAGGTGGAGTTTCTGTTCAGGAAACCAGAGGAAACCTTCCTCTGTAATGACACACATCCTCGGCCAATCAGCGAGCGGGGCCTTGAACACACGCCCAGACCCTGACCTGTGACCTCGCCGAGGACAGAATGATGTTCTGACCTGTCTGGACACGGAGGCGTGGAGCGAACTGACACGCTAGCCTCGGCCGTTCCAGACGATGACATTACTCTTCTTCCACACTGAATTATTTCTTACAAAATATCTAAAATTCGCCTCACATGCTTTCTAACACTTTTTATTGTTGTTGTGTTAAGTTTGCATCACGTGTGTGGAAAAATCACACAATGAAAGTTTATTACAAATGTTTTTGAAGCCCCTTTTTGTCCGTTGGCAATCACAGCGTGTGTGCGTGCGTTTGTTCTCAGCAGCGACTTCCCGCTGAGGGTGGAGTTTCCTTCTCAACAGCAGAGCTTCGACGCACAAGTGAGAAGCAGACTCGATTCGGCCTACACAAACACATGCACACGCACACGCACACGAGTGAGGGGTTTACACACACACACAGCAGTTAAAACATGCTGCACTCACACAAACACGCTGCTACAAAAAGGCAGATTTTCTGTTTATCAACAGAATTTCTGTAAATAAACACTTTTTTTTTTAAATTAAAAATTGCAGATTTCCTCACATGGTTGTAATTTCTTGTAAATTTGGGGTTTCCATTTAAGCAGCTGCTATCGGTGATAAAACAATGAAACAACAACATCTGCTGCGTGCTTATTTTAATACAGATTTACTTATTATTTTTTATCCTTATCCTTTGTACTTGACAGCAGCTGCTACAAGAGATTGCTGCTAAGAGCCGTTTCATTGTATCTCACAGTATCAATGACAATAAAGCTTATTCTATTCTATTCTATTCTTATGTGTTTATAACCTCAGTATTTTCTAACTTAAAGGGGGCCAAAAGGAGGGAGAGTGAAAGTGTCCCTGGATGTTGGTGATGCGTCCCCCCGCCCCCCACTACCTGTCAGCTGTTAGATGGAGCCAGAGAGCTGATCTGAGCTGATCTGTTTCACTGCAGCAGCTTCACCATCCGTGGAACTGCACACTTTTATTCTGACGGTCCAGAGCCCAACTTCCTGTTTGGGCACTCTGACAGACAGACAGAGAGAGAGAGAGAGACAGGAAGAGAGACAGGAAGAGAGACAGAGAGACAGAGAGACAGAGAGACAGACAGAGAGACAGAGAGACAAAGACAGACAGAGAGACAGAGAGACAGGAAGACAGACAGAGAGACAGAGAGACAGACAGAGAGACAGGAAGAGAGACAGGGAGGAGAGACAGAGAGACAGAGAGACAGCAAGCAGAGAGACAGAGAGACAAAGACAGACAGAGAGACAGAGAGACAGGAAGAGAGACAGAGAGACAAAGAGACAGACAGAGAGACAGGAAGACAGACAGAGAGACAGACAGACTGGAGAAGAGACAGACAGAGAAACATGAAATGAGGACATCAATATTCTTTTAAATACACATGTTTGATGTTTTATGAAGCCCACGTTCAAATCAGAATGCATCTTCATCGTCTTCCACTTCCTCCTCGTCCTCAGCAGTGCACAAACACTCTGGATGTGACGTGCGAAGGTCGCTCCTGTGTGAAGGCTGCAGACAGGATGTGGAGGGTGGAGGAGCAGACCGTCCTGGTCCTCCTCTTCCTCCTGACCAGGACAGGATGCCGGTGGACTGCGAGGGGCTGGAGGGTGTGCCAGAAAAAAAAAAAAAAAAAAATCTTTTGTCTTTTTATTTGTTTAGAACAACTAATATTGTGTAACAGTTTGTCCTGAGGGAGTGTCACAGCGCCCCCTACAGACCGCAGCTCCATCTCCCAGCTGTTCGCAGCAGAGGTGAATCATTTCTTCTGCGGTTTGTGAGTCGCCTCAGTTACTGCAGTAATCTGAGCGTGCTGATACATCATCTCTGCCTAAAATCAACAAAGTTGTCTTGTATTTTTTCAGCGAAAACAAAATGAAAATATTGAGCACGGAATTCTTTTTCATATTCGATATTCGTCGCATAAAGAATTTAACTATATTTAAGCACTTTTTGTTCCAGTTTTGATCTTTATACTCTTCAAAAACAATGCTCACAAAGTGCTAAACAACAAACAAAAATCACACAATTAAATAAGCCAACGTTACAACTTTAATATGACAAATGTGTGACAATGGGTCCAGTTGGAGTCAAGAGTCTAGAACAGGGGTGTCAAACTCATTCTAGTCCGGGGGGCCACACGCAGCCCAGGAGGGCTGGAACAAATGTATAATAAATAAATAAATAAATAAAAAACAAACAAAAGTAAAAATATGCACTGAAAATGTTTACAATTAACAAACAATCCACGTAGAAAACAGCTGAAAAGCCCGTCTCATGAAGACTTGAAGGGACAGGAACTGGTCCATTTTCCTTAGAAATCCTCAAGTCTGTATCCACTTTTCTCCTTTTCCTGCCCAAAAATTTACACAGTGACATTTTTACACCAGCAGCTCCTATGCAATTAAACGATGAAATAAGACACTTTTTTTGTTTTCAGAATCCTCCAGAGCTGGACTGGCTTACATTTGCACTTTCTTAAATAAAAGTGAAAATAAAATCACAATATTCTAATTTTCTGAGATGCACCAGTATGTAAATCAGAGTGTCAATAGTTTGAAATGTGCTGAGCTTAAACAGGTGACGTAACAGCTCGTTCTGTCCTGTATTATTCCAACTTTGATCAGATCAAACTTGGTTGCAGGTCTTTGTCTGGACATTCCTGGTGAGCCGTGTTGGGACCACAGCCGTGTGTTTGTGTTTTCAGCTGAATGAGCTTCTGAACAGTTTTATCTCTCATGTCTGACTTTAGAGATCTTTTCCATCTCCATATTGTGTCTGTGTTTACACCTCCTCGTCGTCCTCCTCCTCCTCCTCCCGCTGCTGCTGCTGCCGAACGTTTCCTCCTTCAGGTCTGCTCCAACAGTTCATCATGTGGGATGTACTCTGGTATTTCCGAGGACTCCTTCGTCCTGAAATCTCCGCAGCAGTTGAATAGAAGGAAGCGCTGCTGGCTGACTTTTTCCTTCCCACAAACACTCACTTCCCTTCAGCCCTTCAGCTCGTCTGAAGCTGGAGGACGCGCGGAAACATGGACGCCCTGATTCTGCTCCTCTTTCTCCTGGTCAGATTCGGCTGCGTGTGTGAGTACTGCACCCGTGAAGATGATGATGATGATAAAGTTGATCCTGGGCTCCTTCTAACATCTTGCGTCAAACTTGCAGTTCAGAGGCTGTCAGACGCATTAGATTACAGCATTATTACTACTTGTGTGACCATGGAAATACTCACTGGGTACATGTGAAGAAGTATAGCTGAAGTACTTTTTAAATGACTCATTCAGTAGTGGACAAGGTATTTACATCTTTCACTGTAGAACCCCACAAACCTGTACTCAAGTATTCATTTAAAGTAATGGAAGTGCAGTTTTAATATCACATCTGCTGTTTTTGGAGTAGTATTACTGCAGTTTTCATGTGTCCCTTTCATTTGACTGCTGTAATGTTAAAGCAGCTTAAAGATTAATTTGAGCTCCTTTACATACTGTTGGCTTGTTGAACCACGTGTCATTTTCTACATGATCATTGCGTGTTTGTGTCGTGGCCGTCCTGGGAGGACCACGTATCTCTAAGAATACCTGCAAATGTACTTTTAGTGCCATAAGTATGAGCAGAGCGCCAGCAGACTGTATGTTTCTGTACGTTACCTGTTCTTCTACCATCTTCTCAGGCTGAATGTGATGTCTCGGTTATATTGATAATAATGATTATTGTGGCTTTCAATGTTTGAATATTCTAATTTCTATGAAAACATCATTATTGTAAAATGAATGGTCTTTCCTTGAAGTATTGACGGTTGCTCTGTATTCAAAATAATTACACAATAACTAGTGGATTGCAATAACAACACAATAATGATAATATTTTTACTACTGCTGCTTAAACCAGTGCTAAAAATAAAAAATAACAGTGCAATCATCATTATAATATTGACTCTCTTGACTTTTGCCTCTCTACATTTACACAGATTTGATTTAAAGGCAGCTGAAAGCTGAAACTAGATTCTTAACATATAGTTTAGGCTGGACAATATGTAAAAAAGATATTATAACCATGATAACATGAGTGCGTTATGTCTGATTTTGGATATTGGTATTTTGTGATACGGTGCAGCCATTGTTTTCCTGGGTTTAAAGGCTGAATTACAATAGAAAAATTGTAAATGTAAGCGCTATAGCTGTTTAAACATTTGCCTATATGTGGTTCAGTCATTAAATCTAGATATTGTCAGAGTATCGATATCAAAAAGCTTATTGTCAAAAATGTTCTGATATTTGTATTTGTTGCTCTCTCCTAGCCTCAAAGAACAACTTTTGAGGAGAAATATTGTGATATTGGCAAAAAAAACAACATGATATTTTGATTTACATATATTAAGTCCATTCCACTCAGCTCTGCGTGTCGTCTTCTCATGTTATTTAAGCGTGTTTGAAGCGTGTTTGATTGAAATGGCGGTTCGAGTTCTTTAGAGCTATCTCACATAGAATATTTTTGGCAAACGACAAACTGGTTTGTTTTTATGATTCAAAGTAAAAATACAAAATAAGTGGCACATTTTCACACTTGTTTTTTTCCAAAGTGCCTGATTTTGTTGAACAGGTGGATGCTGGGAGATTTGAGTTGTTTGCTGACAGTACCTGTATTTTAAACGTAGTCATGTCCAAAACAGTTTAATCATAAAAATTGATATTGTCAACCAGGGCAGTATAGCGTAATGAAAGCTTATATTAAGCTTTTTAAAGTCTGTGACATTGTTACAATGACATGTCTATCGGATCATAGAACGCCTTAAAGGTGCAGTTTGTAACTTCTGCTAGTCAAGCGTGAGACTCAAAAGGAATCAACTTCCCTCCCCTTTTCCTCCTCATCCTCCTTTTTGGACTCTTTGCCGCGTATGACGTTGCTGAGAATGCTGAGAGAAAACTTTTCCCGTCGGGATGTCTGCCGTTCTATCGGCCTTTCACCATCCACGGGGATGTGCACTCGTATCTTACTTTGTAAAACAGCCAATAGGAACCTCTTCTCTTTGAAATGACCCGTATTGGCTGCTTTCTTTTTCGTGCACTAGTTCTTGTCTTTGTAGAGTAAATAATGATGACTAAAATTCAGTGTAGCTTTTCAGAATGTATAAATATTAACAACTGTTGCTTTTATTGAAAATATTGTACCTCTTTGTGTGTTCAGACTGAGCTCTGTTGAAGTGCTTTTCATGTACTTGCAGCCAACTTCAGTCTGTAACGCTGTGACGCCGTGATGAAGAGTTGGACAGATGCATACGCAGTATTTACAGACTTCCTCAGTTAAACTCTACTCGATCCGGTCCACGGTTGTCACCCAGCAGCAGGAAATGAGACTGAAATGTGTAGGAGGAAATGCATAGCTGACAAATCACAGCTCTTGTGGTACACACAGCATGTAAAGTGTACCTCCAACGCACAAATATAAATTCAGTTTTACTAAAGCTCTGGCACACCTCTGAGCAGAACTAAAGGTATCGCCAAATTTTCTATGGACATCCAAAAGCCTTAAACTCATTCACAGCCATCTGACCAATCAGAGCAGACTGAGCTTAATGTGACAGGAGCTGAAGTCCACCTGAATCGGACGTTGGAGGACATTCAGTAGGACATATTTCCTACTGAAAATTAAAAATTAAAATTGGCTTTTAGGCGGTGATGTAATTTCATGTGACATGTAGTTTTAAGGAAATTATATCAGATTTTATTACACAAATATAGTGTGGGTTTTTTTGGTCATTTTTTTTGGCATATATAGTTCAATAAGCGACCGTATGAAGATTTTATATCAGTTGGACTACAAAAGAGAGTGTTTAGAGGGTGAATAGGGCGCTGTAAAAGTCAGTGTTACGGATACCAAAAGTCAGTGTGACACCAACATCGACATTATGGTAACCAAATGTTCGGATTACGGGAGACAAAAGTCATTGCCACTGAAACTTAAGTTACATATGAAAAAAAACATTCAACGTTACTGATAGCAAAAGTCAGCCTTACTGAAACCTAAACCTAACAAAAAACCCAACCGTCGTGTTTATGACTGTTCCCATGGTAATAATTGTCAACTGACCTCGTATTTTTCTAAAACAAAAATTAAATAAATAAATAAACCCCAAAAAATGACGTGTATTATTGTTTGTGTCTCCTCAGCTGGTTTCCTCATCATGTTGTCCCCGAGGAGGCTGTGTCTGTCAAACCAGAGTCAGCTCGTCATCCTGGCCCAGTGTGACATCACTAACCCTGCCCAGGACTGGGCGTGGCTGGATGGTGCCAGGCTGATCCACACTCAGTCCTCCAGGTGTCTCTGGGCGGATCCCGGTCCCCGCCCGCTGGCCCACGCCCGTCCCACCGTGCTCAGCAACTGCAGCCAGGCCCCAGCGTGGAGCTGCTACGACACACACGGAGCGCTTGGATTGGCTGAAACACGCCTGTACCTGAAGAAACAAGGATCGCAGCTGGTGATTGGAGGAAACGTGCAGGCGTCAGAATGGAGGAAGTATGACGTTGACTCAGAGGGGAATCAGCTGATCACGTCACTGTGCCCAGAACCAGGTGAGAGGGGGGCGGGATTATAACAGGTGTCATTTTCTATATTGTGTACGACAAGGTGAAATCATGCCATCGCTTCCTTTTCTACCTCTTTTGAATCGCTCGTTGTTTGTCTGATGGGCCTGTCTGAAGCACGTTCAGACAGTTAGCATGCTAGCACACGGACTAAGAGGGTTGACCATCCGCTCGGTCAACAGGAAGTGAGAGTTAATGAGAACAAGGCTGACAGTCAGAGAGTGACTTCCGTCCTCACTTTGTTGCTGGTGGAAACCCTTCAGCTGTGTTCTTCCTGTGTCAGAGAATGTGCGGGTAAGACACTAAGCTGATGTCCACACGGGCTGAAAGTGTCACCTGGACACACGAAAAATATCAACTTGATTTTCTCTTCCATGATTTTGGATTCTGAATCACACTTCAGAAACTTATGCTGCATTCGTGTGACGTTGGAAGGTCAGAGTTTCCAAGCTCTAAAGTCATTCTTCCAACTTTGTTGTGCTCGCGGGCTTCGGGGGAACATCATGGATGCTTCAAAGAAGACGGGTTTTAATGCTTAGAGCATTTAAACAAGAAGTTGACAGCTGTTTCCAGTTTGTTCATTACAGTGAAGAGCAAAGACAACAGATGATGTGAAACCACTAAAATATAACTTGAAATAACTTATATGACTTCACAGTTAAGGCTAAAATGTTACGTCTTTAACGTTTAGGTCAGTCTATATGAACAGCAGTTAACATTAATGCCCTATTTCATAGTATGTGATCAAAAATGATAATCAATATGTGAGTTAGTTAAAAAAAATGTCCTACCAGTAACTAGACGTTGACTTTTGTCTGCCGTGTTTATACATTAGTTAAGTCAGCAACTCAACTGTTATAAAATCATATCAGAGTTTTTTTTCTGACATGAGAGACCGTTAATGTGTATTTTCCCAGGGACAAAGTCATTATTCTGAATATTCCGACATCATGTGAATGCAGGTTGACGAAGACTTAGCTTGGTTTAAGAACAGCTCGCTAATGTGGCAGCCTGATTAGCATGCTAGCATACTTACTTTGGCTAATTTAAAGTTACAGCAGTAAAATCATCATACGTTACATTTTAACATATTTTCTATGTTTATTGAAAATTGGGATAGAGGTTATTTAATCGAAATATAGACCCCTATATTTTTGTGACTCTAAGAATCTTCTCCCTCCACCACCACTTATGCCAACAAGGCCAGTTATTGAATAGAATTGTGAGCCAGACTTTTGGGGACTGCCACCTGGTTGGAACATGGTCCTACAGTTTAAAAGGCCGAAATTCCGAATTCTGTCTACTGGAGTACATTGAAAGGAGCCAGCAAACAGAGAAGGACAAATGTATAAGGCTTGAAATTTTTTTTGTTTTTTTTTTCTACTGAAGAACTGTTCTCCTTATTTTTCAGATACAACTCAAATCTCCACCATCTTTTACTCATCCACACACAAACCAGTGGGACAGTCCAGTACAGTCTACACCGTCGAAAGTCCTGCCATGAGTGTCACTAATGAACATTTGTTAAACACAGTAAAAACGCACCGAACCAACAGACAAGTCACCACCCTGGACATGGTTAGTTCAACGACTGACGGAGCTTCAACGTCTGTGAACGATGTCAGCAGAGCTCAAAGCAGGAGCTCAGAAACACAAGCTTCATCCACAGAGCTGCCAGCTTTAACAGCCAGCCAAGCTAACTTCTCGAGTCCAGCATTGTTCACGACAGACCAAACCACAGAGCTGTCGGCTTTAAATGGCAGCCATGGTATGTTCTCAAGTCCAGCTGTGTTTGTGTCCCACCAAAGCACTGGTTCTTCAGAGAGTTCTTCAGCCACAAACATCCCTCAGCCAATGTCTGATGCCAAGACGATAAGAGAACATCAAGAAGTTTACACTACAGCAACCTCCTCAACTGAAATGAACACTACGAGCATTTCCTCTGTGCCGAACATGAGCATCGTCACCTCGGAAGCCGTCGCCAAGTTCACAGCTGAGGTCAACACAGAAGACACCAAAGAGGACGCCACAGAGGACACCACAGAGGTCATCACAGAGGTCACGAAAGAGGACACCACAGAGGTCATCACAGAGGTCATCACAGAGGTCACGAAAGAGGACACCACAGAGGACGCCACGGAGGTATCACAGAGGTCACGAAAGAGGACACCACAGAGGACGCCACAGAGGTCACCAAAGAGGACACCACAGAGGACAACACAGAGGTCACCACAGAGGACAACACAGACGTCACCAAAGAGGATACCACAGAGGTCACCACAGATGACACCACAGAGGACACCACAGAGGTCATCACAGAGGACACCAAAGAGGACACCACAGAGGACACCAAAGAGGACACTGCTTTGATCGACACTGAGATCACCTCCGAGGTGACTTCTGATGCCTCTGTTGGCTTGTCAGCTGTTTCTAACACAGAGTCAAGCCAACAAACAACTCACACACCACATTCATGGACGGACAAGAAGAAAACCCCCAATGAAAGCTACCTCTCACCTGCATCCACCAGAGCTCCACCTCTTCCTACACCTACTGATGTACCTTCTACAGAGACTCGGTCGTCTATATCAGTCATGGAGACAAATCAGGCTTCAACGCCTGGAGTCCTGCCTTCTACTTACCAGACTTCACCCATACTCACCTCAGCGCTGCCAAACATATCCACAGCCAGCACAGCAACCGAGGGCCCTCCGCTATCATCTCCAACGTCCGAGGTGGTGTCCACAGGAAGGATCACCCACTCAGTACCAATAGCACCACTTACAAGTCCATCAGAAACAACAACAGCTACGCTAAAAACCAATTCCAGCCCACTAGCAACAACCAAAACTATTACAATGACGGACCCTACAACCACGATGACCCCACACATCGGGACCACACCCACTCCGACCACATTCATTACAACAACGGACCCTACAACCACGACGAGCACACACATCGGGACCACGCCCACTCCGACCACATCCATTACAATGACGGACCCTACAACCACGATGACCCCACACATCGGGACCACACCCACTCCGACCACATTCATTACAACAACGGACCCTACAACCACGACGAGCACACACATCGGGACCACGCCCACTCCGACCACATCCATTACAATGACGGACCCTACAACCACGATGACCCCACACATCGGGACCACACCCACTCCGACCACATTCATTACAACAACGGACCCTACAACCACGACGAGCACACACATCGGGACCACGCCCACTCCGACCACATCCATTACAATGACGGACCCTACAACCACGATGACCCCACACATCGGGACCACACCCACTCCGACCACATTCATTACAACAACGGACCCTACAACCACTCCGACCACAGTCATCGTGACCACGCCCCCTCCGACCACAACCATGATGACAACTACCAAATCCACTCCAACCAGTTCAACGGCACCTGCAGCTCCGACCACCTCCGCAGTTCGAACCACAACTTCGGCATTAACCACCCCCACAGCTGTAAGTGTTCCTGTTTATTACGTCATTATTTAAGGTTTCACATAAATATCACAGTTCACCATTATCACCTTCAAATTATAGGAAAATGTAGAACAGCAAAATGAGACACAGGAGTGATGGTGTCAACAAGCAGACAACTTGTTTCTGCTTGAGTTTGACATGATCCGTGTTTTTACCACGGACCCACTCAGTGGTTCCTTACTGAAGGACCTAATATCAGCTGATGTAACAAAATGATCAAACCTCATCTAGAACATGGCAGCATCATGTATCAGAGCGCACGCGGCATCGTGCCACACACACACACACACACACACAACACTCAGACCCGAAAGAGAAACAAGGGAGAAAGAGAGATAAAACAACAAAGCATTGCTTTGAACACAGGATAATCACTGTCAAACCAGTTGGAAATGAATGAAATATTAAAAAAGATATTGATGAAACAACAACAACAACAAAAAGAATACAAGAAAAAGTTCCAAAGTATACTTAAAAGCCTTTCAGTGTTATGGCATGGCCATGTAAGACCTTAAAAACACTCTCTGATGGGTTTTGGCATCAAGTCTTCATCAGACAGTCCAGGACGACTATAACAATAAAGGCATGTTAATTGTTACTAAAAAAGTGCCTTGGAACGCTTGTGATTTTTATCAAACTCATATTTATTCCTATTCCTGAAGAGCACTGCATACTAACTCAATTTAAGTCCAGGAAGTGCTCCAATCCATATATTTTTTTGTCAAATACACATATTTCTGTGTCATTGGCATGTATGTGAAAAAATGCATACAAGTACATTACCAATACGTACCTGTGGCTCTAAGAAGTCATTACAGTGATGAATCATTTAAATTGAAGTGCAGTGGACTGAGAACAGAGTGCTGTTGCACTCCTCTTGCACTCTCTCGGATCATTGCTCATATAGAATAATAACTCAATAACAGGAATTGAACCAGAGATGTTTTAATAAAGACTGTGGATGTAGAGAGGAGATGCATTACCAAACCAAGAAGAAGACTGATGATGCTCATCTGTAGATGTAAACAGTCCAAAACTTGAGATATTCAGTTTATAAAATGGAGAAGCTAAATGACTTTCTTATCAATAACAGAAAAGATGAGTCAGTAATCAGAAGTTTTACTGGTTGTTCATCAATCAATCAATCAAGTTTAATTTGTACAGCCCAGTATTACAAATAACAATTTGCCACTGAGGGCTCTGTACATAACAACACCCTCTACCCTCAGACCCTCGACCTAGGTGGGGAAAAACTCCAAAACTCCTAGACAGGGAAAAAGAAGAAACCTCAGGGAGAACCACAGAGGAGGGATCCCTCTCCCTGGGACGGTGATCCCGGTCAGGATTCCAAGCCACTCTGTCTTTTGCTGGGTAGGATAGGGGAAGTTTATCATGATCCCAGACACATGAGAGCCGACACCCGCTGTAGGACCAAAACAGGAAGAGCTTTGAGTCAGCGGCGGGGAACACAGGAGCAGACTTTGATCTGATTGACACGTACCTGTCCTTAGATATGTCTAAAGACACAAGGTCACATCCAGTAAGCCTTTTGGGATCGCAGCGTTCTAACTGAGTGATAAGGCACTATAAGCTCTTTAAGATACAAAGGTGCCTGACCATTTAGAACTCTGTAGGTGAGGAGAACTTTAAATTCTATTGTGGATTTCACTGGAAGCCAATGCAGAAAAGCTAGAACAGGGGAGATATGATCTCTTTTTCGTGTTTTCCAGTGAGAGCACGAGCAGCATCGTTTTGAATCAGTAGGAAGGTTTTTAGTGACTTTGTAGTACAGCCTGATAATAAGGAGTTACAGTAGTAAAGCCTGAAAATGACAAAGGCACGGACCAATTTTTCTGCCTCATTTTGGGACAAAAAGTATCAGATTTTTGCAATATTACGTGAATGAAAAAAGGCAGATCTAGAGATTTGTTTATTGTGGGAGGCAAAGGACAGATCCTGATCAAAGACAACTCCCAAATTTCTTACAGTGTTTCTATGTCATTCCATAATTTATTTCTGAGGTGTGTAGGACAGAGGACAATCATTAAAGTTTAATCTGAAAGGAGCAGCAAAAAAATTGCTGTGAGTGCACTGTATAAAAATGAAGCCAAAATATCCCAGATTCAAGCACTGCCCTCATTCAATGGTGACTTCATTTAAAACCAAAGTCAGTAGTGTGCAGTAGTGATCTGGCCGTGGAACCACAATATTGAGTTCCTGTCATTACACCGCTTGACTCAATCATAAGCAGAACCCCTTTTTTTATAACATTAAATGACTATTTAAGACCAAACTGATGAGAAAAAAAAGAACTTCAACATACATCAGCAGTATAAGAGCTACCTAGAATGTTGGAAAGTTTGGCCCATGTCCCATCTGCTACACATAGACGGGGAGGGGTTTACAGCTTGTACTTCATCCGACCACCAGGGGGCAATCTAGGTCACATTTGGTGAGCTCTCATCACTTCCTGTTTCAGGCGCAGTCCACTGAGGCTTCCCGCTGCTCTGTAAACTGGACTGAGATCAGCACCAGCTCGGACTCCGTTGTGATGAGGTTCTATAGCGGTGGTGGTCTGTCCTGTAACTTCAGACTGCAGACTGCCGATGACCCGCAGGCTCAGGCCACCAACTGTGACCCGGATGGAGAGTCTGAGACTGCGTTCATCTGTCACATGACGGACCTGCAACCCGGCACTCTGTACAGCCTGACGCTGATATCAGAGAGGGATGGAGAGAGGAGCAACGCCTCAGTGTGCACAGGTGAGTTCACCTGATTCGTCTCCTTCTGAGCTTATCTGTAAACATGTTTTGAAATAAGAAGGAAAAAAGAATTTAAAAATTGCTGGAACATTGCTGCCCCTCTTGGTGCATCACTGCTCCGTATCATGACACACTTGTTGCACAATGTTCATGTTTTCTGTATTCATTCGAATGAATTTTCCTGCCTTGCCTGGACATTAAAGGGATTCCATTCTATGAAGATGATGACTTATATGCAGGCACAGATTTTTGTGAAAACCTTCCCTGGTAGTAAATCTAATTCTTCGACATTTCACCACAACACTCATTTCTATCTTAATGTTAATGGAAAAAAACAACAACACACATGCAGGTGTTAACGTTTTACAAGAAATTGTTGCTTTGAAGTCCTCCTGTGGCCCTGATCCACCTGTTGACTTGAAGGAGCCGCACAGGAAGCAGCACCGTGGATGTGAGAACGACTTTCTGTCCTCAATTCGGGTCAGACAGACGTGGAACAAAGCAGGTCCATAATGGTGACCCTGAACTCATCAGACCGGTCTGATCTCACGCAGTCAGCACTCTGAAAACTCAAGTGTTTGTTTCCTCAGAGCCTTTTCCCTCCTCTCATTGTTCCTACAGCAGGAAGCTGGAGAACAGTTTAAACTTTCTTCTCTGCTGGATGATGTTGGACCGATCAGAACTGTAAATCATCAGGTTGATTCTGCGAATCATTAGAGCGTTATCGGGCTTCACGTGTTCAGTTCACTGCGCTGCTGGTTCAGACATTTTGTCCCTGGAGTGTCTCTCAGCTGCCAACAGGAAGCAGTCACATCTCCTCAGGGAGGAAGCCATCGTTAGGAGTCCAGGACTGAGTTTTTCTCCCAGTTTCCTGTACGCGCTCACAGCCACCCCATGAAAACCTTTCATTCTTTAAGCAGCTCAAACAATCGTATCGCCCTCGTCCACCTCTGCTGCAACACAAACACAGGAAACACTCAAATCATTCAGATGACAAACCGAAGTTTACTGGAAGGTAAAAGCTGTTCATGGGCTCAGGTGAGGTGGACAGGAAGCTGGAACACTCATAAAAATAAAATGGCTACTTCATGTGATCGTTACAACAGATTGGTGCACTCAAATATTGCTGCATCATCCCCATAGCCTCTCCCTGTTTCAAAATGGCTGCAGTGGCTGTGTCTGTGCCCAGTTTGGTTTCCACCTGTGTTCAAGCCACAGATCTCAGCTGGGATGAGCCCCATTGGCCACAGGCACTCCCACTGTGATACCAGGTCGTGACGTTGGCAAACTTTAATCAGTTGTAAGGCCACTAGCTTTAATTCTAACTTAGTTAACATTTGCTGTAGCCACAACTGAAGGTACTTAAATTAATACAGTAGTTGGCTGAGTTTCTACCTTTGAATGGATAAATTTCAAAATTTGTTTCCTTTAAATCAAACTGAAATAAACAGCAGTTCCCCAAAAATGAAGATTTTTATTTTGAAGGATCAAATGATATAATGTTATCAAATTTCGATTTTCACTCACTGACACTTCAGAGTATTTTAAATTGTAGGTGAGTCTGTTTTTTCTTATTTAGTGTTTCGTGTGCTAGAGAACTGAAAATCCTTCTGAGATAGGCTCCAGCCCCCCCCAGACCCTAACGGGATAAGCGGTAGAAAATGGATGGATGGACAGGTTTTGTTCGTAAGGTGCGTTGAAGTGATGGGCAGACTGTGGGATTCTGAAAACCCATCCTGACTGGCCCCCCCTCTCTCCTCTCCTGTCTCAGACCCGGTCGGTCCGTCCCTGCTACACGTCGAGCTGGACCAGGTCTACAAAGGCTCTGCAGGCCTGCGGGTGTTCTGGTCTCGCTCCGCTGGTCACGTGGACTGGTATGATGTGACCCTGGAGGACAACGGCTCCGGATCCAGCCGTAGCACCAGGCTCATGGGCTCCGCAGCCCCCCAGTCTGGTTTCAGCTCCCTGGTCCCAGGGACTGAGTACACTGTGGGTGTGGTGGCCTCAGCCGGGGGCAAGAGCGCTGCACCTGTCCACACATCAGCAGCTACAGGTGAGACACACTGATGGGAGGAAACACTGCAGGTGTGTTAAATGAGTGTGTGTGATATTTAGAGGAAAGAGGATCTTAATGTCACCCCAGTGAAGACAAATAACTATAATCTCCAAACAGGCTTTAACAGTTTGTGCAGAGTCTTACATTGTCTTTTCTGCAACTATAGTTTGCTTGTTTTTGTTTTATCTTCTTTTTCCTGTTTGTAAAGCTCTTTTGCCAAATCTTTGTGTTATAATTTTGCTATGAAAACAAGTTTGACCTAAACTGACTTAACGTTAAAATGCTGCTGTAACATAAATAACAATATTTTCTCTAATTTTACCAGAAGAATGAAGTTTTATGTGAAATAACTGAAAAATTTCAAACTGAATTTAGAACTATTATGATTTTAAATGAGGTCTCTGTGGTTCATCTCATCCTACGTCCAGCTCCATCGTCTGTCCATGGCCTACAGGTGGCGTCCTCGTCCTCACACAGCCTCGATGTCTCCTGGCAGG
>KV751377.1:2457878-2471021 GCA_001698575.1 Mola mola | reverse complement strand
TTAGAATATTGCGTAAAGGTTTTTTCAATTGAAGGATATGAAAAAGTCGGCGTATCGATATAAAGTAAATGCAAATAAGTTCAATGGAAACAGATGAAAGATGACTTTTAAAGGTCACGTGATTCAAACGTCACCTAAGCTTGCGTGTAATTTTGTTTTGTGGTCTCTGGACGGCTGTCAGTTCGCCAATGTGCGATCACACGGCTACCACCAAATGACACCTAACATGACTGGAAAGTTTTCCACCTGCTGGCTAATATTGGAATAACGTTAATGTATAGAAACACACATAAATGCTCCTTTTTTTTCTTCATTTTTTTTAGAAAATTTGGTTAAAATTTGTGATTCAATTTAACGGTGACCTAGCTACAGATAGGGTGAAATTGCAACAGGTTGAATCACAGTTGAAACTCAGTATATAAAGGTTTAATTTGAACTCTTTCCTCTCTCAGAACCTTCCAAAGTGCAGAACCCGACAGCGACTCACGCCGCCCGTGACGACTACCTGAAGGTGTACTGGCGTCACGCTGCCGGTGACTTCGACTTCTACCGGGTGTCCATCAAACACAACAACGTGTTCCTGCAGAACAAGACGGTTCCGAAGACGCAGAACGAGTGCGTGTTCACCGGCCTGGTGCCCGGCAGGCTCTACACGGTGCTGGTGAGCACCCGGAGCGGCAAGTACGAGACCAGCGTCTATACCCACGGCCAGACCTGTGAGTGACCTCTGACCCCTCCGTCACGGAGGCACACCAAGCTGAATGTTACCAATTAGCTAAATGTTAGCTTGACAACATGTGCATGTGTGAACCTCCATACCCAAGAACACAAGGAAAATGTGAAATTAGAACATTTCAAACATCTTCATATAAACAGGAAGCATCAGATGACAAAACAAGAAAATCATGCATTTCCACATCCTCTAGAAGTATAAAAAACATTCATTTTGACATTTTGATTCTCCTGTCTCCAATTTGCTATTTGGGAGGGGGAGGGGCTTATGACTATCCAGCCGCCAGGGTCGATCGAGATGTTTCCTTGCCTTTGAGACCTCCGCTAAGAATAATGTGACTTCCTGTCCCTTCTTTCCCACAGTTCCGGCAGCAGTCCAGTCCCTGGTTTTATCCCGTCACAGTCCTGAGGAGCTTCAGGTGAAGTGGGCTGCAGCGCCCGGCGACGTGGATCACTACGAAGTGCAGCTGCTGTTCAACGACATGAAGGTGTTCCCTCCCATCACTCTTGGCAGCGGCGTGAGAGAGTGTCTCCTGTCATCGCTCACGCCTGGACGCCTCTACAAGATCCTGGTGTCCACCTTCAGTGGGCCCAACCAGAACGCCCAGTTCATCGAGGGCCGAACAGGTCAGGACACCGACTCGCATTTGATAAGCGTGACATCATAATGTGTGGCAGACGTTTGGAGCTGAAGCACGTCCAAACTGGGAGCTCCGTCATCATGCAGCTGCTGTGCCTCCTTCCTCAGCTCCCAGTAAAGTGAAGAACATCCACGTCAGTAACAGCGGAGACAGCAGCAGCCTGAAGGTGAGCTGGACCCCCGGTCAGGGCGACCTGGATGGGTACCAGGTGTTTCTGTCCAGGCAGAGCCGACAGCTGAACGTCCGACCCCTCCTGAAACACCAGCACGAGGTGACGTTCGGCTCGCTGCAGCCCGGGCAGATGTACACCGTGACGGTTCAGTCGGTGAGCGGTGATCTGCTCAACAACAACACGGCCAGTGGACGCACGGGTCAGTAACGGTGATACGATCTGCGTGATATTTGACATTAACAGAGGTGGCACGCTTTGTTCCACACATTTACAGTGTGTATGTGAGAGAGAGAGAGAACCCGGTACCAATAAAATGTAGGAGAACATACGGAAAACCGTTCTCGCCGATCTGTTGAAAAAAAAATCCTCTAATTTGGCTTTAAGACTAAAAGGCACTCGGCAAGTGCAAACCACCACCAAGGCAGCTAAATTCCCTATGACATACACTCCCGAACAATAAATACACGCCTTTCAAGGCCCAAATTTATCAGTGTACTCATAATTCAGCTTTCTACCAGTCTGTGATATTAGAGTTTGTTTTGGGCATTCCAAAGTGTGAGTTTTACATCAAGCTCATTTGGTTAGCTGATTACAAAATGACACCAGTTATACCTTTGTATGTCAATACATCCAAAAGAAATGACCAAAACTGTGTTTTTGACCTCACAGTGATCTGAACCTTTTGACTTAGAAAGCCCAGGAATTAATCATCTGTAGCCAGTGCTGTCAGCTACAAAATGACACCAGTTAGACCTCTCTATGTCAATTCTTTCTGGAGTTATGGCCAAAAAAACATGCTTTTTGGCCTTTGTCAATAAAATCTAATCAGCTGTAGGCTGAGCCAAGATTCACCTTCACTGGGAATGTCATCAAACTCGGTCAAGTGATTTTGTATAATTTGGTGAAAACATAACCTCCTCCAACTTTGTTGGTGAAGGTAAAATTTTAATCAATATGAAGGTTTAGTTTCTCAAAATAACCTTATAGCATCAAAGTAAAATAATGTAGTATCTCAACATCATGGCAGTGTCAGTATAATGAAATCGTATCTAAATGTGATGGTCTAGTAAAATAATGATGTAGTATCTCAATATGCTAAAACTAGCATCTCAACATACAGAGCTATGATATGAAAATATAAACAATTTTTATAGTTAATTATCATGATCTTATTTAGAGAAATTTATTTAATATGTTGAAAAAAAATATATAAGTTATTATTATGAAAGAAATTTTATCAAATTGGCAATAGTGGGCTCCCATACCAAACTGGGGGAAGAAAAGGAAGAAAGAACCTTAGAGCAAGGAGAAATAAATGACATTTGCAGACTTCTGTAGATTTGGTCAATAACTCTGAAAGTCCGATAATCATTGCATATTTCTACTAACGATAACCTATTCTGTTGATAATTTGTGTTCAGTGCCTTCAAAAGTCACGGGGCTCCAGGTGGAGGACCTCCACTCCACCAGCAGCCTGCAGGTGAGCTGGCAGGAGGCCCTCGGAGTGTCCGATGGATACGTCCTGCAGCTGCTGGACGACCGAGGCGGGCTGGTGACCAACTGCTCTCAGATGTCGGCGACTACCAGGCACAGGTTCGATGGCCTCACGCCGGGCAAGAAGTACAGAGTCCTGGTCCAGACCACCAGCGGGGGCGTCCATAGCCTGAGCGTCGGCGCCGAGGCTCGCACATGTGAGACTCACACAGCGAGTGTCTTTTAGAAAAAGTCAGATTTTCTTTAGACTAAGATTCATAAAAACATGTGGAACTCAGAGAGGAAATAAGAGTGTTAAAAGTTCTTTTTCAAGAAGAAAGTCACATTTTCCAAGAATGAAATTGAAATATTTCCAGAAAAAGGTTTTAGAAAAAAAGAATCGTAACATCCCTTATATAATGTTAACAAAAAAACTTTTCAATGTTTTCAAATTATGAGCTTAAAAAAGGTTATAATTTTGCAGCAAAGTGGAAAGCAAATTTTTTTTTTTTTTACCTTTTTAGAAAAGAAGTCCATATATTTTCAGCAAAAAGGAATAATCAAGAATAAAGTCAATAAATGTTGAAAATAGACAAAGTAAAAAAGTCAATTTTTTCCCCATCTGACTCCTGTCAGGTCCCGCAGCCGTCGCTGATCTGTCCGTTAAAGTCAACGGCACCAACAGTCTGTCCTTCCACTGGTCTCCACCGGAGGGAGGGTTTGAGCGCTACGAGTTCTTCTTGTACAGAGGCGACGACTCGCTGCAGGAGAGACGGCGAGGCCCGTCCAGCAGTAAGCAGTGCTCCTTCCAGGGTCTCACACCCGGAGCTCCGTATCGGATGGTGGTGGTGACCCACAGTGGGGAGCAGAGCAACCAATCGTCTGTCTGGGCGAGGACAGGTGAGGGCAGGGGCGGGGCTTACAATGTAGAAATGAAAGCAAGTCACAGCATTTCCACAGCTCAGACTTGCAGGTCCGAACTTCTTCTGCTTCTTGTCTTCAGTCCCGGCGGCTGTCGGGTCTCTAAGGGCCCACAGCCGGAACCAGTCTGAAGCTCTTTGGTTGAAGTGGGACCGAGGTGCTGGTGATCTGAGCGGCTACCTGCTGACTCTTTACAACCCCAATGGCTCTCAGCAGGCCAGGACTCAACTAGGCTCAGAGACCGATGAGTTTGTCTTCTCAGACCTGGTCCCGGGTCGACTCTATCGTGCTGAGGTGCTGAGTCTGAGCGGAGAGCTGACCAATGGAGCCAGCACACTGGGCAGGACTGGTAAGAGAACCACTGTCGCAGTGTTCGTTATGATTCGAGTTAGAAATGGTCCTTGAATGTACTGGAAGTTTTGAAGATATCGGCCGTAATGTTGCTGTTGAAATGTGCCATCTAAGTTCATTATATTGGGGAGAACATGAAATAATCATCAAGATGAGAACCTTTTTCTTCTAACACGCAGCTAAAACAGCATCTTTCTGCTCTTGCTCCACAGTTCCCAGACCCGCCACCTTGTTTCTGTTCAGGGGAGTCACCAACACCTCTCTCGAGATCACCTGGAGCGGCCCTGTCGGCTCTGACTATGACGACTTCGACCTGCAGTGGACTCCTCGAGACCGGCTGTCCGTCATCAACCCGTACCATAGCCGCACCTCCGGCAGCCGCATCCTGAGAGGGATGTTCCCCGGGCGACTGTACACCTTCAGCCTCCGCACCGTCAGTGGGGCCACAGGGCCAGAGGCCATGCCCGCCTACAGCACAGCCATCCACAACAGCATCCGAACCAGTAGGTGGCAGTGCATCATATTTGTCTTTAACGGCAAACATAAAAAAACCCCAACAGAAATAAAGATGAAAATATTGCTGAGGTGTGCATTAATTTTTTTTTTATAATTGTCAATGGGCTAACAAAGATCTTAAAACACCTCAATATGTGTGTATAAGTATAAATACTGTGTATTAATGCTGCATTGAGTTGGTGTGTGTTGTTGCTGCAGAGCCGGAGCGAGTCCACAGCCTCCACTGTCGCCCTCAGAACTCCACCTCCATCTCCTGCTCCTGGACGCCGCCAGAGGCCGATTATGATTCCTACACCATCGAGTGTCTCCGCCAGGATTCGCGGACCCCGATGTACTCGAAGCGCACCGGCCGAGACTCCAGCGCCTACCTCATCAGCCAGCTGGAGCCCCACAAACGCTACACGGTGTCTGTGAAGGTCATCTCAGCCGGCACGACCAGCGAGGAGGCTCAGGACAGCGTGGTCACCATGATCGACCGTAAGCCTCGGCCGTTACAGGACGCAGAGTCTGTTGTGGAGTTTAACCAGTGCTCTGAAACCCTCCTGCTGTGACACCTGCAGGTCCTCCGGTGCCCCCGTTCAGTCCCCGGGTCAGTGATAGGTCTTCTGAGGTGACCAAGTCCTCCATCTTCTTCAGGTTTAACTGCAGCTGGTTCAGTGATGTCAACGGAGCCATCAGGTTCTTCACTGTGGTGGTGACCGAGTCCAAAGGTAACCTCCCTGCGGCAGGCCCAGTGCATTCTGGGTGCATACCGTCACACAGAGAAAGATTTTCTCCAATCAGAAATTGTTAAAAATGGTGAAAACGTTGCGATATTCAGCCGTTGTTGGCGGCTGGTAGAGCTGCCACCATCATTCATCTGATTCATCGATTAGTTGATCAATGGTTTGAGTCAATTGATCTAAATGTGAAGCGTTTTTCCACAACTTTACACCAAATGATGAATAGTGAGAACAACCAGTAGTTTGATCAGTGATGAAAAGCAGCAGTTTGTGCGTGAATCTTTTTTTGGATACACTGAAAAGCCCAAGCCCATGTTCAAGTCTCCTTGGAACCCTACGCAGAGATTATTTTAGATATGGCAAAACAACGCCTGAGTGCTGGAAAGAGTTGCACAATGTGTGAAATACCTGAAGGATGTAAAGTTTGTGTGACTCAGAAGTCATCCCAGTGCTGACCACACTAACACAGCAGAGTCTGACACATTGTCTCTCCTCTGCTGTTCACATTTGAAGGTATTGATGACACACAGCCGGAGCAGCAGGAGCCTCTGCCTTCCTACCTGGAATACAGATCCAACAGCTCCGTCAAGTCCTACCAGACCGCTTACTTCCCCAGTCAGTGCGCCGAGGGGCCCGACAGCAGCTCCCACAGCTTTGAGCTGAGTTTGGGGACGGGGATGGACATGTTGGGGGGCTCATGCGAGCGCAGACAGTTGGATCAGGAGAGCGGCAGCAGAGAGCTGTTCTGTGACGGACCGCTGACACCCAGCACTGCTTACAGGTACCACACACGTGACTGCAGAACGGCCCATAAAAACACGCACACGTTGTGTGTAATCATAATCGACTTAACACCTAAAAGATTTCACTTCAGATTTTATTCAACCAGACTAATCGTCTCACTTAATTGGATGTCTTGATGTGTCCCGTGTTCCGCCGGCAGGCTCAGCGTCAGGGCGTTCACTCAGCTGTTCGACGAGGACAGAAACAACTTCAGCGTCAGCTCCCCCCTGTTCACCGACACGTTCCTGTCAGCGCCTGTGGTCACCGAGGCCGGTGAGCACCAAACCTCACACACACTGACTCACTTCGTCGAAATCACAACATTCTGAGGGAGGTGGAGCTCGATGAACGAAGGCCCCTCTCGTGACTGAACGTGTGTGTCCTGCAGAGCCTCTGAGCGGCGTCATCGAGGGCATCAGCGCCGGCATGTTCCTCATCGCCATGATGGTGGGAGTCACCGGTCTGCTCATCTGCAGGCAAAAAGCTCGCAAAGTGTGAGTACGAATGAGTGATCCATCACTCCCACACCTGCTCTAGCAGCACCTGACCCCACCAGTCAATCAACTGACCAGACTGTGCATTTGGAGTGTACAATAATTCAAGGTATTATGGAAACTACAGCGTGACCAAGTGCGGTATCACACCAGTCGTTACAATCGCGTGTGACTGAACAGCCAGGTAATTTTGAGATGGCATGTCTTTATTAGTATTTCTTACTGACAGGTGTCAGTAAGAACCCCTCTGCTGGACTCTGACATATCGATCCTGTCATTTGTGCCATTTGATAGACATTGATGTAAACGAAAACCAATCGATTCCGTTATTAAAAACAAAAACGTCAAACACGATCAGCAAACATTTTAATGGTGGACAGTCATGCGGATGTATTCTTCCGATGTTCTTCCTACCTCGTTCTTCACCCCTGTCGCCGACAGCTAATTACTCCACAATTACGTTGAGATAATGTTGTAATAACATTGTAATTACATAACTTAATGACTGTGTAATAGCCACACAGTCCCTTTGTAATAAAGTGATAATAACATAATCGCCCTGTGTGTTTCAGCGTGGAGGAGAGCCCGACAGTCAGGATGAGTGTGAGGAGGGAGAGGCCTGCAGCAGGCGGCCACCCGGGGCTCAGAGGGTAACCGAACACTACTGATACTCCTGATCATGCTGCTAATTACTAATACCGTTACTTTCACTACATCAGATTATACTGCAATCTGAGACACAATACTAACACATATTTCTACTATTGATAACACTATTAATTTAAGTATTTAATGTATGTTTTTACTTTCTATCGATTGTCGTGTACATGATTCCTGAAAGTTGCAAGCAACTATAGTATTATTACGAGTATAGAATTGTAAAGTACATACCAACACTAATACGTAATCTTCATGTTACTGCTAGTGCAGGCATAAATTACAACCATGCAAAAGTGGGGATAAAAATGCTGCACAGTGATGTCACAGCAATTGCTAGTTGATATTGTTGACACAGCCGATCACTGGTGTCATTAATGACATTGTTGTGACATCATCAGAGTAGGAGGCTTAAACAGTCTCTGTGGACTGGTAACGATTGTTGTTCTTCATCTTGTTTCCCAGCCACCGTCGTATCTCCAGGTGAGAAAATCAAACATTCCCTCTTTGTCACGTTTTCATATTTCTTAGGTTTCATTCCTCATTCAAACCTTTAGTTTGTGTCCTTCAGCCCCATCAAGATCCTGAACTTTGAGGGCCACTTCACCAAACTGCAGGCGGACTCCAACTACCTGCTGTCCGACGAGTACGAGGTCAGTTTCTATGGAAACCATTCACGTAACAACGCTGGTTCTCTGCTCATCTCCACGGAAACATAGTAAAAAAGATGATGGAGGTCTGACATCAAGATCGCTGGCTCACTCGCTTGTTTCGTTCCTGTCAGGACCTAAAAGATGTCGGCCGCAATCAACCTCTGGACTCAGCTCTGCTGCCCGAGAACCGCGGCAAGAACCGATACAACAACATCCTGCCCTGTGAGTCACCTGCAGAGAGCGCACACCTGTTCAAACTGAACGACTCGCCTGACTAAACATGCTTGTGTGCTCAGACGACTCGACGAGGGTGAAGCTGTCCTGTGTGGATGACGACCCCTGCTCCGACTACGTCAACGCCAGCTACATCCCTGTAAGGTCCACCACGACACACAGCACAGAAACAAACGCCACAGAGAAGAAGAGGCTTGTGCTCGCAACAGCCCAGGATGAAAACATTAATGGCGTATTGATGGCTAAATAGCACTACAGATAAGAGGAAAAATATAGTATTATTATTTTGGGCGGAACTGTCCCTTTAAATGCCACTCTCCCGGTCCAAAAACTCTAACCTGCCTGCGACACACCTGACTGTGTTTCTTCTCCTGATTCAGAGGAGGGTTGCTGCCACCCAGTGTAAAAAAAGTGTATTACAGCACACATTCAACACAAAAAATGCTCTTACCTCAAATCCCTTCCCTTGATCAAGATTATTGATCGATTGGGAGAATACTGACAGCAGCTAGTTGCACTAGCCCTCTTGTTTTTTACATTTTCATTTGCATCACAACAGAACGAGAGCTGATTATGAACACACGCGTTCATTTCAGGGGAACAACTTCCGTCGGGAGTACGTCGCCACACAGGGCCCCCTGCCGGGAACGAAAGACGACTTTTGGAAGATGGTCTGGGAGCAAAACGTCCACAACGTGGTGATGGTGACTCAGTGTGTGGAGAAAGGCAGGGTGAGTGTGTGTGCGAACCAGCAGCGTGTCGTCTGTTTGTTCCAACCTGAGAGGGGACGTCTGACGTGTCTGATAAAACTGATTTTAGCCGAGAAAAGCTGAAATATGATCTCACATAAAAAGCCTTTGAGAGGAGAGAATGTCTTGGCCCCATAGCGAAATTATTCGTGTTCGTGGAGATTTGCACCTTAAGAGCGAAGGAAGATTTTTATTCTGAAGCAGTTTGAGTCACTGTGAACAAACTTTACGATAATCATCCTGCAGCCCTCATGTTGATTGACATTTTCCAGATGTTATGTGCATGTGATTGTTCCCTTCCTCATCTGTGTGCAGGTGAAGTGTGACCACTACTGGCCCTTTGATCAGGATCCTCTGTACTACGGAGACCTGATCGTCCAGATGTTGTCAGAGTCGGTTCTTCCTGAGTGGACCATACGAGAATTCAACATCTGCACCGTCAGTATCGCCTCCTCGTGTTGTTTTGTCAAGAAGCAGAACGACAGATGTGTTTTGTTGTTGTGTGGAATAGTGAATCACATTCCTCTGCACATGATCCCCGACTCCATATCAGTTTCCTGCTTTGACCATCTGTGTGTGTGTTTGTCAGGAGGAGCAGCTGAGCTTCACTCGGGTGGTTCGTCAGTTTCACTACACCGTGTGGCCGGATCACGGAGTCCCGGAGACCACCCAGTCCCTCGTCCAATTTGTGCGGACTGTTCGGGACTACGTTAACAGGAGTCTTGGATCCGGACCCACCGTAGTCCACTGCAGGTATGCAAGGACACATACGGCACCATGAAACAGTAGTTTTAGAGCTGAAGGACGGCCGCGGTATTGTCAACCTGAGGTGCAACAGAAGTCGTCCTGTTGTTTGAACTGTGTTAAACGAGTCATTTTTTGACTGGAGTTTGGTGTGTGTGCGTCAGTGCTGGAGTGGGCCGCACAGGGACCTTCATCGTGCTGGATCGAGTGCTGCAGCAGCTGGACACTAAGGACACGGTGGACATCTACGGCTCCGTGTTCGACCTGCGACTCCACCGGTCGCACATGGTGCAGACGGAGGTAGGACAATGTGACGTAGCCCCTCCACCACTCTCCACAGTTATTACTGCGATACTCTCCACCTCCTCAGTGTTGTGTTCAAACTCCACCTCTTTATTGATGAAATGAAGTAGCTCCTCCACGATCATGTGTCAATGTCCAACTCTCTCCTCCTCTATGTTCACATGAGGTAGTGTCCTTGTTCTCCATAGTTGTGATGTAGATTCTCCACCACCTCATGCTCAGTGCTGTCACGTAGTTCCCCCACCTCTCACCTCAGTGTTAAAGTGACGTAGTTCCTCCACCTCTGGGCTCGATGTTAGAGTGACGTAGTTCCTCCACCTCTCTCCTCAGTATTAAGGTTGATGTAGTTTTTCCACTTATCTCCTCAGCGTTAAAGTCATGTAGGTCCTCGACTTCTATCCTCAGTTTTAAGTGATTTAGTTCCTCCACCTCTCTCCTCGATTTTTAAGTGACGTAGTTCTTCCACCGTTCTCCTCGATGTTAAAGTGATGTAGTTCCTCCACCTCTCTCCTCAGTGTTAAAGTGACGTAGTTCTTCAACCTCTCACCTCAGTGTTAAGGTGACGTAGTTCCTCCACCTCTCTCCTCGATGTTAAATTGACGTAGTTCTTTGACCTCTAACCTCAGTGTTAAAGTGACGTAGTTCCTCCACCCCTCAAGTCAGCATTAAAGTGACGTAGTTCCTCCACCCCTCACCTCAGCATTAAAGTGACGTAGTTCCTCCACCTCTCTCCTCAGTGTTAAAGTGACGTAGTTCCTCCACCTCTCTCCTCGATGTTAAATTGACGTAGTTCCTCCACCCCTCAAGTCAGCATTAAAGTGACGTAGTTCCTCCACCCCCTCACCTCAGCATTAAAGTGACGTAGTTCCTCCACCTTTCTCCTCAGTGTTAAAGTGACGTAGTTCTTCCACCTTTCTCCTCAGTGTTAAAGTGACGTAGTTCTTCCATCTCTCACCTCAGTGTTAAGGTGACGTAGTTCCTCCACCTCTCTCCTCGATATTAAATTGACGTAGTTCTTTGACCTCTAACCTCAGTGTTAAAGTGACGTAGTTCATCCACCCCTCAAGTCAGCATTAAAGTGACGTAGTTCCTCCACCCCTCACCTCAGTGTTAAAGTGACGTAGTTCTTCCACCTTTCTCCTCAGTGTTAAAGTGACGTAGTTCCTCCACCTCTCACCTCAGTGTTAAAGTGACGTAGTTCCTCCCCCTTCTCACCTCATTGTTAAAGTGACGTAGTTCCTCCACCTCTCTCCTCGATGTTAAATTGACATAGTTCTTTGACCTCTAACCTCAGTGTTAAAGTGACGTAGTTCCTCCACCCCTCAAGTCAGCATTAAAGTGACGTAGTTCCTCCACCCCTCACCTCAGCATTAAAGTGACGTAGTTCCTCCACCTCTCTCCTCAGTGTTAAAGTGACTTAGTTCTTCTACCTCTCTCCTCGATGTTTAATTGACGTAGTTCATCCACCTCTCACCTCAGTGTTAAAGTGATGTAGTTCATCCACCTCTATCTTCGATGTTTAAGTGACGTAGTTCTTCCACCTCTCTCCTTGATGTTTAAGTGACGTAGTTCCTCCACCTCTCTCTTCGATGTTTAAGTGACGTAGTTCCTCCACCTCTCTCCTCAGCGTTAAAGTGACGTAGTTCCTCCACCTCTCTCCTCGATGTTTAAGTGATGTAGTTCCTCCACCTCTCACCTCAGCATTAAAGTGAATTAGTTCCTCCACCTCTCTCCTCAGCGTTAGTGACGTAGTTCCTCCACCCCTCACCTCAGCATTAAAGTGATGTAGTTCCTCCACCTCTCTCCTCAGTGTTAAAGTGACTCAGTTCTTCTACCTCTCTCCTCGATGTTTAATTGACGTAGTTCCTCCACCTCTCTCTTCAATGTTTAAGTGACGTAGTTCCTCCACCTCTCTCCTCGATGTTTAAGTGACGTAGTTCCTCCACCTCTCTCCTCAGCGTTAAAGTGACGTAGTTCCTCCACCTCTCTCCTCGATGTTTAAGTGATGTAGTTCCTCCACCTCTCGCCTCAGCATTAAAGTGAATTAGTTCCTCCACCTCTCTCTTCAGCGTTAAAGTGACGTAGTTCCTCCACCTCTCTCCTCAGTGCCAGTATGCGTACCTCCATCAGTGTGTCCGGGACGTGCTCAGGGCCAGGAAGCTCCGCAGTGAGCAGGAGCACCTCCTCTGTCCCATCTATGAAAATGTGAACTACACCTCCCAAAGAGGTGAGTGACCATTCGCCTCCACCTGTGGCTGAGGCAGAGACGATAGAAATAACTGATAATCGCCTGTATTGATCCTTCCTCTGCAGAGATGCTGTGCACCAGACGTTAAAGGTTGTACTGACCGCTGAGACGCGACAGGAAAACAAGTTTATTTTTATACCACATTTCTAAACATGACTGAAACTTTATGATTATTTATGTGAAAAACAGGATGAGTGTTTTCTGAACTGTACATTATTGGTCATATTTAATATCAGCTGCTTTCTTTAAATTATGTGTTTTTATGTTTGCTCTGTATGATGAAGGCTTCCTGTTTGATTTTGATGATGATGACGATGTGGTGATTCATAATGAATGAACGGATTACTGAAAAGACCCCAGACCAGGAGGGGGTTGTTCTAAATGTTTTTTGGCATTTATAGTCACTATACAAACATTCAATAAACTGTATTTTATTGATTAAGCTAATCCTCTTTCTTTTGACACCTTGATTGATCTAACAAAATAAGTCGCAGTTATTCTATCATTCAATCACTGTAACACAAACATATGCAAAATGGCCTTAACAGATGCCAACAAATGGGAACGCCTCACTAATATTTCACTCAGTCATCTCATATTCTTACATCATCAGAGGGCTGTTGCACACACTGTAAATGAACAGAAACATTCCGCATTACGTTTTTTTCCTTTCTTTTTCTTTCTGCACTTAATTTTGCCTACGCTTATGAGGATAATTAATTGAAGCCATGTCGGATTGATACCTGCTCC